>CAKNXH010059375.1:76642-93679 GCA_932178445.1 Andricus quercusramuli | reverse complement strand
ATACCTTATTTATACAATATATATATATACTGCAGGTTATATAGGTTGCCTGCAAATTTCGGTTAAGCGGACAAGCGATGTCAATGATGTAGATTCGTCCACCTTTTTTCTCACGCATCACGATGTGAGGTCGATTGGCTCGGATGTAATGATCCGTCTGGATAGTCACATCCCAATATAAGATGTAATCTTCATTTTCTAAAATGGACATTGGAAAGTATCTATAGAAAGGCATCCATTCTGTTAAGAGTCCTAGGTTTAGGGCAAGTTGTTGATGTACAATTCCCGCCACATCATTATGTCTGTGCGTGTATTCTCTTTGAGCCATTACGCGACAACCATCAATAATGTGCTCGATGGATTCGTTGGTATCTCCACATAATCGGCACCGTTCAATCACGTCTTCATGTAACACGTGTTTGCGATAATTCCTGGTGCTGACAACCCTATCCTGAATCGCAATGACGAATCCTTCCGTTTCTGGATACAGGATTCCCTTTCTCAGCCAAATATTGGATGCCTCACTATCCACTTCATATTGATCTAACGTTTGGGGGTGTTCGCCGTGGATGGCTTTCTGCCTCCATTGCGTTTCTAATTCCTCTATGGTTTCTGCCCTGATATTCAAGGCCTCCTCTGAGGACAAATTCAAGGTCGTGTAGTCAAGATCGGCTTTACAGATGGTGTTGTAAAGCGTAACATCTCGCTTGCTGTTAATATAGTCTCGCAACTGTGTAACTTGTGACTCAAACAGTTTTCTGACATCTACAATGCCTCTGCTCCCTCTATTTCGTGGTAGAACTACCCCTTCAATCGCCGAATTACTGCGGTGCATTCGGTGTTTCGTCATTTCTACATTTCTACAGGGATGGCATAGGTGTTGATTGCCCTGATCTTGTTTGCCGAGTTAAGAGAACTCTTCAGAACCAATCTGAGTCTTGTAGTAAAGGCAGTCGTTAGGCTTTTGTTAACTATCGTATGCTGAATACCCTTAGATTCGAGAATACCCAGGACTCACCCTCAGCCATTGCCTCGATGTCATTCCCGAAATCGTTCTCAATCTCTGCGGTCCCTAATTCTCCTCTGGTTAAATGCACTGTTCGGCATTTATCTAGTCCAAACTCCATGTTGATATCATTGGAAAACTGCTTTGTAACATGAATCACTTGCTACAGTTTCTCGTCCGAACTAGCGTATAGCTTCAGGTCATCCATGTATAGAAGATGGGTCACTTGATGATCATCC
This sequence comes from Andricus quercusramuli, assembly GCA_932178445.1. Lineage (NCBI taxonomy): Eukaryota > Metazoa > Arthropoda > Insecta > Hymenoptera > Cynipidae > Andricus > Andricus quercusramuli. The sequence goes on along the minus strand of CAKNXH010059375.1, from coordinate 92,434 downwards.
TCATTATCATTTACTCGTCACCCATGAGCCATGCTGTTTAAAGTTTTGCTCAGTGGGTTCAACGCTAAACAGAACCATGATGCACTGAAGGAGTCTCCTTCGAATATACCCGTCGTAATGCGTATTGATCTAGTTATCCTTGGTTGCCCATGATCAAAATACTTGATTCTTGTACCCCAAAGCATCATTGCACGACTTAGGAAGTCAATGATGCGTGGACAAATTTTGTACACTTTTAAGACTTCAAGCAAATAGTCATGTGGTACGGAAGGAAACGCTTGCTTCTAGTCAATGTATGCCATGTGCAAGTTCCTTTGGTGTTTACGAGCTTGCGTCATTGCAACAGCGTCTATGGTGACTAGATCTTTACTGCCTCGGGAGTTTTGACAACATCCTTTTTGTTCTTCTGTAAGGATGTCATTCTCGTCGCAGTGAGAATATACCTTATCTGCTATGTTAGCTGTAAGACATTTATATATTGTTGGAAGACAGGTTATCGATCGAAATTCAGATGGATTTTGAGCGTCTGGTTTTTTAGGCAACATATAAGTAGTACCCTGCAGCATAAAGCCTGGCATCAGATCTGGATGTTCGATGATCTTCTGAAAACACCGTGCCAACGCAGGATGCACACTAGTCAGGTACTTGTACCAGAAATTGTGCACCATGTCCGGACCTGGAGCTTTCCAGTTACATGCTTTTTTCAAAACCGCTGAAACATCTAAAGCTGTGATGTTCGTCAGCTCTATTTCAGGGTTATTGCTTGCTCTTGCTTTCTCTAGTTGGAACCACGCAGTGTCCAAATTGCTTCTGTTAGTTTTTCCCCAAACATATGACCAATAGTTAGTCATGTCTTCTAATTGAGGGACTTCGGTGTCTTGTTCGTTATTTTGATTTACACTAAGTTCACGATAGAACCTACTTTCATCTGCCTGAAAGGTTCGATTTTGTTGCCTTCTTGCGATACTTTTCTTGTACCGACGCAGTCTAGCAGTAAGAACGTCAAGTCTCTGCCGCTGGGAGTCTATAATCTCATCCAATATTGCTGGTGCCAATGTCTCGATGTACCGAGGGTGGATGATTTTAATAACATGGTGTATCAGCTTTCTGGTTCGATTTCCTTTCTTATATTGAGTCAGTCGACCCAATTTGCACCTTACTTTGCTGACATCCATATCCAAGCTGATCTTCCATGGTGGATCTCGCTCCTGTCTTGGGGCGAAGACTGCATTTATAGGCCTAGTTCTGCGGCCCAACGTTCTAACGGTTGCCACAGCTGCACAGTATACAAGAGTTTGCACCTATAACGCATTTTGTGTTGCATTCAAATGCATAGGTAAAACCTTGCTGTTCAGGTGTTCTATTAGTGCACGCAGATCATTTGTGATGTTCATCTTGGGCAGTGAATGCCTTTGTGTTGGTTCTACATGTCTGAACTCTAGTAAAGCATGACCAAAATTCCTTTGAAGGTGCTGTAGTTTTTCTGGGACTTCGCTGTTTATATCATCGTTTATAATGTCCGGATGTGGTTCTAGTCCATCCGGTATTTGATGTTCATTATTCCTAGCACCTATGCCTTCAGCTGCAATCAAGTCCTCGTTGTCCACATCTTCCAATGGAAGTTCATCAATAGGAAGCTGCTGTTCCACTTCCATTTCGATGACAGCTATTTCAACAGTCGAAAGCAATTTGTTTACAGATATTGAGCGTTTTTGATCTGCTAGATTCTGTTCATTTATTCTTGTGGCTAGTTCTGAGTACTTAAGTAAGAAGAGACGATGATGTTCTCTCCTTGCACTTTGCCCACTTTTCTTTGCCAAAAAAGTAAGAGCGCATCACATCTCTATTGTTACATGTCTATTTTAATCGCCTCCTTGGTTGTTGAACCTCTGCTTCTGGCACTGGTTGTATTAGGCCGTCTACCTCCGGAGGATGTGGTGGTGCGGGATCATCACCAGGTTGAGGAAGAAAATAAATTGCCACTGCTTGTTCGTGTGACGCGGCTTCCTCTAACTGCTGTCTATTGCCGTTGTTTTTCCACTCCAAATCAACCTGCTGTTTAATCTCCATTGCTCGATCTTCTGAGATGAGTAGATTAGTCCTGATGTCCTTCACCTTAGCGATAAGATCTCTTAATGCGACTTTCTCTATTTGAGGATACTTTGCGGCAAATTTCGTTCTGAAATTTTGTCCTTTTTTGCGTGATGTTTCAAACTTCGCACTTTCATAATAGAGACGCATCAATTCCTCATTCATTGTCTTATCCCAATTTATGCTCTCCCACGGTATTTCTGTTGAAGTGGTTGGCTGTAAATAGCTAGCGCGAGCCAAAGCATCCTCAGCAGACACAGTTGATGTTTCACTGCTTACCGTATGTCGCAGATGTTCTTGCTGGCCAGCTGTTTGATTAGTGAGATCTGCCTGACCATCTCGCAGCTCACCATCACCACCGTCCCGCATGCTGTGGCCCCCAGCGGTGGCTCCAGGGGCGCCCCGAAGATCCTCGGGTAGCGACAAGAATTTCAAAATTTTTAAAATACTCTCCATTTATGGGTTTTGGTGTTCCTCTTAGTCACTTTCCTCTTCGTTCTCTGCCTGTCTGACATGGGAAACCCTGTCAGTAGCAATGCTACGGCCAACAGAGCCGTCAAATTCATTAGAGGAAAGCTCAAGCCCTACCGCGACGACAACGCGAGAACACCTTCGGTAGGGACCGAAGTTCTTACTTATTTATATAACACTGTTATTATTTTTTTTTCAAAACTCTTTTTCGGGTGAACCCGGTTTTTCGTCATAGCCACGGACTAAGTCAAGTGACTGATGAGATGAGGATGTCATAAGTTACTTTAATACGATGTTTGAAATCATTTACGATGATGTTGTAGGTACAAAATTAGGAGCATGGTGTAGTTTGCAGTTTGTCTTTGCCCCTGTTATCCTTACGCAGCAGCCCTGAGTGTTGAAGGTGACAACAGTCGCCTCTGGATGCTTTCTTAGAGCTACCATGTCTGTTATTATTAGAGAAGTTGTAGGGTCCGGAAGCTTCGATCATGATTCCTTAAAGAAACCAATCCCAAAGCTACTGGAACGTGTACGTCATCCGCTTCTGCTCCTTCTGTCCTAGAAGGTAAGCAAGAGCGGGAAATTTACGCGTGAGGAGTCAGGCTTCGTAGCACTGATACGTTGAATGGTGGAGCATGAGAAATTCCAGTAGATCTTACACTGATCATTCTCCACAACTGACTCGAGTTCCCCCTGGGCGTATGGCAAGACGGGAAATAGATCAACACCATAGAAATGCCTAAGATGGTAATATAACACTTTTAGAGCTGCATTGTGTCTCTCTATGGACGCGTAGCGTGCATATTTAGAGCATCCACTGAGAACATGTCCAAGTGTTTCTGGCTCTTGCTTGCACGCTCGGCAGTTGGTATAGCGTACAGGTACATTCATTATGCGCTCGCGGTAAACTAAGGTGTCTATGACGCCGTCTTGACAGGCAAAAAGAAATCCCTCGGTCTCCGTTCTCAATACAGCAGACTTGAGAAACATGTTGGACAGATCCATCGAGAGCTCTTCTCTACGTATGATGCCGTAGAACTTACCATGAAGGGGTTTCTCAGCATGTTCTCTTAGTAGGAGCGTATGTTCTGCTTCCTGTATATGACTTTTGAGCACCAGAGGTGTTACTGATGCTAGGCCATGTGTAATGTCGCTGGAATTAAATGGGAGGACAAGCTCCTCTGCAGCCCTATCTGCTGCATGGTATAGAAACAGATGAAGACACTCTAAGCTTAGCAATCCTCTACCCCCTTTATCGCGAGGGAGATATATTCGAGGTACGGAAGATCTAGGCTGAAGACTTCATTGTATTGCCATCATCTTGCGTGTGCTTCGATCAAGTTATTTTAACTCATCGACGTTCCATTTTACTGCACCAAACGTGTAGAGCAGTATAGGAAGGGCCAGCATATTGGTCGTCTTGATCTTTTTCTTTCCAGATAATTCGGAAGCCCAAATTTTTCTGAGAATTTGGCGACACCTTTTTCCAAGGGCCGTTTTCAAGTTATGCACATTTTGGGTTTCCGCTTGTGGTATTCCAAGATATGTATATGTTTCTCCAATACCAAGATGTTGAATGGTATTTCCGCCTATGAGTTGAACATCCTGATCGTCACTGGATGATTTAGTTTCTAGTCTTTCTTGGTGTAGGTGGACGCAGGCACACTTGTCCAGTCCGAAGCTCATGCCAATCGCTTTAGAATACCTATTTACCGCATCTACAAGGATGTTAAGGTCCTTTTTGAGGAAGCAAAGAGTTTAAGTTCGTCCATGTATAAAAGGTGGTTGAGCTTATATTCTCTTCTGTTCGCCGGGCCACATAGGTATCCACAGCTTTTGCCTCGGAGCATAATAGATAGAGGCAAGAGGGAGATGCAGAAAAGTATCGGACTTAGAGAGTCTCCTTGAAAGACCCCCCTCTTATATGTGACAAAGCTTGTAGTCACTTGTCTTTTGTCAAAGCTTAAAAAGTAGCTCATGGTTCGTGTTTTCGAATGCCTTACGGTAATCAATACAAGCCATGGACAGATTGCATCGATACCAGATCGAGTCCTGGGTAATACACCTGTCTATTAACAGGTTCTCCCTACAACCTGCCAGCCCTCTCTTGCATCCACGTTGTTCGACTATTACACTCCATACCGGGTCGATAGATGTCAATATCCTCTCTTTGAGGATGCCAGTGAATAGCTTCTAGCTGGTGTTCAAACAAGCTATTGGCCTGTAGTTCTTTGGACTTGACAAATCTCCGGTCTTAGGGATCAATACCGTGCGTCCTTCCACTAGCCACTGCGGTACGGGTTGTTCTCCGTTCAAGAAAGTAGTAAATATACGAGCTAGATGTTGGTGCGTAGAAGTAAACTTCAGTTGTTGATTTTATCTGGCCCTGGTGCTGAAAAGTTCTTAGTTCTAGCGATAACTTTCTGCACTTCTTCAGCAGTAATTAGTGGACACTCTTCCTCTGGATCTTGTAACCTTTGCCTTTGGCAAAAGTTTCGAAAGAGTGATATATCAGAAGCGTCTTCATTTAGCTGATAAGTATCTCCATATACTTGCTCCCAGAAGACTTGAATTTCTTCTCGACTAGGCGGATTTTTAACTATACATGACGCTTTATTGAACAGACGGGAAGGATTAGTAGAAAAGGTGGAATTTTCCTGAATCCACTTAACTCGCCGTTCAAGGCGCTGTTTCGCTCTTGAAAGAGATCTTACTTTTTGCGTCCAGTGCTGCTTGATGGTCGACAGTTTACACTTGTTCAGCGTGTAATTTGCTTTCCTCAAGTTTCGAGCAAGTGCCCTAACTTTTGGAGTGAACTTTTTATTTGATGTTATGTAGCTAATCACGCACTGAACATTTGATGCATGCCGTCTCGCCGTTTCAATTTTGAACTGAAGCTGTGCAATACGCTCGCGCGTCTTACTCAGACGTACAGAAGTATTGTTACTTCTATCGTCGCTAAGCAGGGAGACCGCCTTCTCGTAAACTACTCAGTTCAGATTCCAGAGATTAACATCTTCGGGGAGCAAATCGCGGAGCGCAGTATTAGCTTCAGCTAATTTGTCCATCCTGAGGAAGACATTATTGGCATTACCGGCTATCTGTTAAGGCCGTCGTGCTGGAACGGGTGGAATGTTCGGTGGACGATGTTGCTCTTCTTCTTGTTGATAAAGAGCTTCATATCCGTTTTTTTGCAAAAAGGATACCTGATCTCTTAAATACTGAGGCGTCTTATAAGCATATTTCGGGTGCATATTGACCCAACGGTCACGCAACCTCTTCATGCATCCTCTTCGCGACGGTGAGCTTCTTTGCCGACAGGTAAGGATGTCCCTTCTGAGTTGGTCCGACCATTTAAATCGATGTTCTCGCGTTTGTCCGGGGCCATTGCCTGATCGTCGTCTCGGTTTGTTCCTATTGCCACTCCTAACTGAACCATGGCCTCCATCCGAGAGAGGCCTATTGTGGGTGGCACTGCGCGATACTGGTGTCGTAACCGCATAATTCGTTTAATTGGGGAGTTAGCCCAAAGCAACGTGGCTAACTGCAAGAGCCGTAGCTCTCGGGCGATGGGTTCGCCACATCCCTACGCCATTATTATTATTATTTTTATTTTATTTTTATTATCATTATTATTATTATTATACCATTAAGCCATTTTCCCTGTCGGGGTAGGTGTGACTTACTGGGTTAGAAAATAGTAGTGTGTATGTGGGTATATAGGTATAAGGTAGATAGGTGTATAGGTGTAAGTTATAGCTATTTCAGATTGATCTGGAATTCTCGCGTTATTTATTCAAATGGCACGTTCATTTCTCAACACTGCTCCAACCCAGGTTGCTGATCAATTTCTCTAGCGATCACCCCAAGTGAAAAACCTCACAAAATTGTTATGTGTGGTTCCCCACTTGGGCCCATTAGTATCCAAGGTCTTTGTTTCAGGCGTCATTCACTCTATTGTCACTCTGTTTACAAACTATTTGTCGCCACACTTTTCTGTCATGTCATACTACTCCATCTTCCTTCATGACCATGCGTTTTTTAATGCAAGCTCTCGTGTTTCTGTGGCTTCTTATGTCTCTTTGGATTTGTGTCTCATTCACAGATTCTAACCATTCTTTCGGCGGTCTACCTCTGGGCATTCTGCCATTTACTTTACCTTTATACGCTTGATTGGTCAGTCGTTCATCTTTCATTCTTTCAAGATGACTGAACCATCGTAACTGATTTCTTTCCCATGTGTCAGCTATTGTCTCTTTTGCACCACATTCTGTGAGGATTATCTCGTTTCGGACTTTGTCCATCAGTGTTTTCCCGCATATTATGCGTAGAGGTTTCATGCCAATCGCGTTAATTTTACTCCTGTCCTTTTCTTGACAGGTCCATATCTCGCTACCGTATAGTAGAGTCGGTACGAATACAGAATTATGTATGGCCACCTTAGTTTTTTTTATATGTGTTTATTTCTGAACATGGACCCTGCTGTACCGATAACCTGCTTACCCTTCTTCATGCGCCTATCTAACTCCACATCTATTTTTCCGTCGCTAGTGAATAGGCTACCCAGATATACGTACTTGTCAAATTGTTCTAAGCTTTCATCATTTAGGACAATGTTGCACATTGTTTTCTCAGTTTTTCCTTCAAACACCATGATTTTCGTTTTATTTATGTTAATTTTGAGGCCCATGTTCTTCATGCTTGTATTAAGATTTTCAACATTCTCTGCAAGTCCTCGACTGATTCTGCCATAAAAATCTTGTCATCTGCGAAAGCTAACCCACGTACCTTTACTGTAGGAGTTATCCATTGACTCCGCACTCTTTACGGACTTCCCAAAGTTTACTTCTATTTACCTTGTCAAATGCTTTTTCAAGGTCAACAAATGCACAGAAAACTTTCTTTCCTATTCCCAAGCTTTTTTCTGTGATTTGTCTTAAACTAAATATCTGATCTGTACATGATCTTGCGGGCATAAATCAACTTTGGACTTCCTATATCTTTTCTTCTGTAATTTTCATTATTCTAGGAATAAGTATTTTTGAGTATATTTTACTTACGGTACTTAGTAAGCTGATACCTCTGTAATTACTGCAGTTGCTTTTATCTCCCTTTCTTTTATATATTAGTACGATAATTGTTTTTCTCCAATCGTCTGGGACTTCTCCCATCTCGATATATAAATTTATTAATTCGCACTACCTGTGAGGTATGTACTCGCCACCGTATTTAAGCATTTCAGCGCTAATACTTTCTACACCAGCAGCCTTACCGTTTTTTAAGTTCTTAATTATATCTCTAACCTCAGTGACACAGACTTTTTCAACTGCGTTTTCTAATGCATTATGTTCTATGTCGCAGTTCTGTTGTCCTATATGTTCGCCTCCTAATAATTGTTTAAATGTGTCTGTCTATCCCGTCTGTATCGTATAGCATTTCACCTTCGCTGTTTCTCATGCTGGCAAACTCTGTACTTTTACTTTCCTTCATAACTTTAAATAATAGTTTCACAATTCCTTCAAAGCCGTTTTGTATTTTCTTCTCTTCTTCTGTTCTGATTTTATCTTTATTCTCCTTGACTAGTCGTTTAACTTTCCTATTTTTTGTCTGTACTGGCTTTTAAGTTTGCTTCTCTCCTCATCGCTAAGACCTGTGATGTTTAATGTTCTCTTGTATGCTTTTTTCTTTTCTTGCTGGGCTGCTTGAATTTCATCATTCCACCACGTATCGCCAGACTTTCTCCTTACCACTGCCGTACCACACACTTCAATTGCAGTTTTAACAATGATATCCCGTAACAAATTTCACGCGCCCTCTATATCTTTATTGTTTATAAGCGCTTCCCAAGTTGCCATATCTATGCGTTCGTTTAACCTATTCTGAAACTCTGCTCGCACTTCCGGTTTCTTTAAATTTTCAATCTTTATTCGCGTTTGTTTCGTTTTTTTGTTGTTCTCTTTCTTCTCCATCCCCGCCCTAAGTTTATTTTGGAGACTAAAAGGTAATGATCAGCATTGCATTTGGAACCCCTCATGACTCTTGTACCTGTAACTAGTTCTCTTAGTCTTTCATCCGCAATAATAAAGTAAATTATACTGCGGTTATTTCCTCTACACAAGGTCTACGTGCGGATCATTTTATGTCGAAACCAAGTATTGGTAATAAATAGTCCCTTTTATAAACAATACGCTAACTAATTTTTCCCCGTTATAATTTTTTCCAAATCCCCAAAATTACCTAGCACCCTTTCTGTATCTGTATCCTGATGTTGGACGCCGACCCATCCGTTCATATCTCCTAGCAAAATAATTCTTTCATCTTGATCGCAAGTACTTATTGTATCTTTTAAAATGTCCCAGAAGGCATCTTTGACTTCTCTCGGATCGCTATCAACAGGGATACATATCCTTGATCTTTGAGATGCTGTCTTGCTTTTTCGTTCATAATTAAACCAACCTCTTGACTACCATATGATTCACTATCTACTCCTGTCCATATTTCAAAGCCGCCTTTCAGCACTCCATTTTCTATGATTCTATGTTTCTACTTTCGCAACCCTTTTTCTTCGTCTCAGGTACACATTATAAATTACTATTAATATATTTACTGTTTGAGTTAACACTTCTAAGCAAAATATTTTATCTAAGCTCGTTACAAAATATTAGATATCATCTGTAAGAGATTAATTAAAAAAAAATTCTAAGTAAACATTTATTATCATTTTTTAGCACGTTTTTCTCAGAGAAACCGCTTGACCAAGAGTTTGTCAGAAAAATCTAAACGGTTCCGTAGCTTACTTTACTAATGCGTGCGCTAGATTTAGTTTTTAGGACAGATTTTAGGGTAGAGTTAGGTAGGGTTCAATTCCCCAGCGGGGGCGATTTTTCAAAGCGTTTGAGCTTGCGATCATATGTGTAAGACTCTGCGCGTACAATTGTGTAAGAAGAATCGAAAATTAAGTGCAGTAATCGTACATAAAATAATTATTTCCTTTTCAAATCGATCGACATTTTACATAATTTTTATTGTCGAAAGTTTCGAGCTAATCTATTTATAAATCGTGTATAGAATGCGTGCAGTGCATATATACATATACATATATGCGTTACAATGCAAAATCGGCAGTTACTCTTCACAGAAGTAAGGCTTACTGCACGAAATAGTAACTCTTCTTCTCGCTGAGTGGGGACGGTTTCCCCGTGTGGAAAAATGTCGTGGCGCTTTACTGTTTCTGTCTAGTCCGCCTTGAGTCGACATTGGCGCGCCACAGGCTGTCTGTCCAGTGGCTAGACTGGGATGTAACGCTCGGATCGACTAGTTTCTTGACAGATCGGCTATTTTGATGAAAAATAATGAATAATTAAATTAAATAATTATTTTTTATGCCATGAAAGTCCAATATATAGATTTTGCAGTTAATTAAAAATATAAAAAAAGTTTTTGTACACGAAAAAATGAAGGAATAAGTTTCCGCATATCACTTGTACATACGCCGGGTGTCGAACTTCTGATGTAACTTCCTATTATATTGTTGTAACTTTGTCCCGTCGCCTTAACACCTCGGCCATCTAGAAGTTAAATTTTTTTCCATTTTGGTCGGATATAAATTTCAATTCAGTACATCCTAATATTTATTTCAATAAAACATGAACAATTTTTAAACAATAAAAGTGCTTGATATGTGAATAAATCATTGAACAAAATAAAGTTTGTATGATTTTACTTGCGATTAGGCTACGAAATAATGATTGGTTATTATTTCAAATTATAATTAATACGTGAAGCTTCATTATCATTCACGCAACCAATAAATAATTAAAATAAATTAAATAGATCATTTATAATAACATTTGATTTTCTGGAATATCATTAATATTATACATAGCATTATACATATTATGATTATTATGCATTAAATATAAATTTATTATAACTTCACTATATAATTCAATTAAAAGAAAATGTTTTCAAACATTCTTGAAAAAAATCGTTCTTAAGAATACAGTTCTCGTATTAAGATTTCTTTCACGATCAACAATTATTGTTTACTATCTAAAATATGTAGTAGTGTATAATTAATTATTGCTTGAGCATTTGTGCAATTGTGTATTGTAATTTCCTAAATCTTTTATTCAAAAATTATTATTTTCTGAATTCACTTCTGTAATTTTTTTTCAAGTCCAAAACGTGATTCTGTCTAGAAACTAGCTAAAATCTGGACAATTTTTATACATTCAAATTCGTATCGAACTCCTAGATAGCGCCAAGACTGGGCTAGATGGCAGAAAGGAATGCTTCAAACACGTAGTAAAACTAGACAGTGCCAGTGTAGCGCCAGGCTAGTATTGCGTGAATAGACAGGCTTGAGAAAAACTGTACTGGCCTTAGCATGATTCAAGACTGCCACGAAATTTGTCCACACGGGTGCAGATGGTGCAGTGCATCCTACAATTTGAAATTGCTCATCCTACTTTTTCAAAAAGTCAGTTTAACTTACCTGAACACAAAATAGTATTTTTAAGAAAATTCACGGACGAAAAGCTGCGCTTCAATTCAAAATAGTTAGACCCATACACTGGTTTAGAGAGTTCTTCTAACGATCCACTTTTTTCCGTGTGGATCATGAAAATATTGTATCGTTCGTATTCGTAACGACATTTTCTTGATCCAATGCTCATTTTTTTCCGTTCGTAAAGAAAATGTCAAGAAGAACTCTGTTTATTTTGAAAACAACTTTCCTTTAAAGACCAATTTATTAATAAATTATTTTTCATTAATGAGGGACATGAATCTGTCAACGATGAAACAATTCTATTGCTTTTTGTATTGTTGCGTTATTTATTACTTATTGATAGGCTTATCTTTGTAGTATTGTCCGAGTTACTATTGACAGAAGTTCAATACCTGATATTATACCCTTATCAATAATGTCAGAAGAGCGCAATAATTCATAAACACTGTCGAAAAAAATTGAGGTGTTCACAGTACATGTAAGTTGATCAAATTGATACTGAAATTGGATCAAAATTATATACAGCGCTTTTTGAAACACTTTTTGAAGGTGAAAAAATCATTTCCATAGCCATAGAGATTCATAGTCCAGTATTATGAAAATTGATTAATTTTTCTCCTACCCCGATATTCAAAATTTTTAAAAACATTCCTTATTGGTCCTAGGAAGTTACAAATCTTTTCCAGTTGAAGAATCATCATTTTAGTTTTTTGTCGATGAAATTACAGTTTTTGATCTACTCGGTCTAAACCAAAACGGTTATAGTTTTTTTCTGTAAACAAATTCAGTTATAGTTGAATAGTCTACGATTATATACTATTGTAACGCACGCACGAAATGTTCGCTTTTCGAGGCATGTATTGCGTGCGGGAAGTGACCAATTCCAAAGCCGTGGTAAAAAGCAGTTATAAAAAGACTTTTTCTAGCTGCTGCGCTTGCGCTCTTTGAGCAAGATTACTTTTTCTAGCTGCTGCGCTTGCGCACTTCCAGCCAGATTACTTTTTCTTGCTGTTGCGCATGCGCATTTCGATTCAGATTTACTTTCCAGGACTGCCGAAATAATAACCTCACTTCATTATGATTTGACGATTGAGAGACTGATTGTGAGTAGTGAATAGTGATTGGACAAACTCAAAGTGATAAGTTACCATAAATGACTGATAAATTACCGATAAATAACCGAAAATTTCAGAAATTTCTGGATACCTGAAATTTCCGAAAATTTCTCAATTTTCCATAAATTTCAGGAAATTTGGGAAATTTTCAAATTTTTTCCAAAAAGCTTTGGCTACCTGAAATTTCCGGTAATTCAGCAATTTTTCATAAATTACCGGAAATTTAGCAATTTTCCATAAATTTCTGGAAATTCTCGGAATCTTTCCAAAAAGCTTTCGAGACCAGAAATTTCCAAAAATTTAGCAACTTTTCATAAATTTCCGGAAATTTTGGAAATTTAGCATTTTCCAGAAATTTTTGAAATTTTTTGATTTTTTCCAAAAAGCTTTGGATATCTTGAATTTCTGGGAATTTTAGATAATATACATATACACCGGAAATTTCCGGAAATTTTACCATAAATTTCCAAAAATTACCATAAATTTCCAAAAAAATTATTCTTATTGTTTCTCAAATCGAAAATTTCCTGCATTTGTTACAAAAAATATCGTGTGCAACAGGTGCTGAAAGTAGACAGTTGCAACTCTTGTGAAGTTTACAGTACTTGCCATCGGCTCATCTTCGGGTCGTTTCCGGCTTGTCTTCGGCTCGTTTACAGCTCGCCTACGACTCGCCTACAACTCCCCTTCGACTCGCCTCTGGCTCGTACAGCAAACTTCACACTCGTGTGGAACTGCCTACTTTCCGCACTTGTAGCACAATATACTATTTTGCAACACCCACCTCAAAAGTTGACGTTTTCATGCTTGTAAATGGTGCCTAAAGGATCTTATTTGAGCAGACTGTGTGCGAAACATTTTTCCGCGCATGCGCAGTTTGAAGATGGCTTACTTTAGGCACAGGCGAAAAAGCTGCGCATGCGCACTTTAGAGATGAGGTACTTTAGACACTGTCATAGGTAACTTTAAACACTGGTGTTTGTATCTTCTTGAAATAAATTCAGGTTCAACTTGAACAAAAGTTTTAATGATTGAAGTTTTGTTTTTAGGGTTTCGTAGCCTCCTCCCCCCGGGCAAAAGAGCATAAACGCCAATATTTTTTTTTATAATTCCTTTTCCAAAAAATTTGTTTCAACAATTTTTTTCAATTTTTTTTTTCAAACATTTAAAAAAAAAAATTTCAAATTTTTTTTGCAAAAAAATTTCTTTACTCCACTCTATGCAATATAAAATTAGTATTTTTCGTTACCATCCCTTAACAACTTTTTCGGACGGGCGTTGCGAAAAATAGCGTGTGATACACGTGCGCGTAGGTGATTGGTAACTTGTGCAAAATACACACAATCACCTACTTTGCGCACTTGTATCACAAATAACTATTATTATATCTTTTGAATATTATATTCTCTTTTTCGGTGAAAAAATCAAAATTCAACTATTTTTTTAATTCGCCTTTTTAGATTGAAAATTCAATAATTTGGTCGAAATTTCTGTCTCTTTTGGTGGAAAATATTTTCATAGTTCAATATTCAAGTATTTTATTGAAAATTCAACTACTTGGTTGAAAGTTGAACTCCTTTTTAAAAAAAAAAAAATTTTCAAATTAAATACATATTTTGTTAAAAATTTGTTGTTTTTTTATTGTTAAAAATTAATTATTTTTACTGTTGAAAATTAATTTTCTTCGTTAGATTCATTATTTTAGTTAAAAATGTATCTCTTTATAGAAAAAATTAACTATTCTGTTGAAAATTCATTTTTTTAGAACATTAATCTTCTCGGTTGAAAATTTATCTTCTGGCCAGAAATTGAACAATATGATTGAATTTTTGTTTCCTTCTTGACTGAAAAATCTGTCGTCGTTATTAATTCAACTCTTTTGTGTATAATTTCACTTTTTGTTGAAATTCAACTGTTTTTTATTTAAAATTAAAATCATTTTTTCTTGAAATATCAACTATTATATTTTTCATTGAAAATTCGATTTATTGTACGAGATAAATTTTTTTACACAGTGTGCGTAAAATGCGTTTTTACATACCCATATGAGAGCGTAAAACGGCTTATTTTTACTCACTCATATGCACGTTTTATGCACTCATATGGGTGTGTAAAAACGCATTTTTACCCACACAGTGTCAAAAAATATTGTATGCAACATGTGCATACGATTTACCCACTTCTGGTGATCGCGTGCACGAGTGCACGCAATAATATTACGCGCCTGTTGCATAATATACTATTCTAAACTTAAGATTGGACTATTCCATTATGGTCGAAAATTTATCTTTTTTTTGTTAAAAATTCGACTATTTGGTTGTAAATTTTTTTTTTCAGTTGAAAATTCAACTTTTTGGTTGAAAATTCATATTTTTTATTGAAAATTCAAGTCCTTGCAAGGATTATTGCAAGGATAATTTCAACCATGGCTGAAATCAGAACTCTTGTTGAAAATTGATTTTTTATGTTAGGAATTAATCATTTTAGTTGAAAAATCATCTCTTTGATTCAAATTTTAAATATTTTGTTGAAAATTTATTTATTTTGTTAAAAATTTATATTTTATGGTAGATTTTTTTAGATCTTTCGTGGTACATTGAAAATTTATCTTTTTTAGTTGAAAGTTCATGTACCTATTTGGTTTAAAAAATATAACATTTTCTTTTATAAAGTACCTATGTTCTGTTGGTCCTAGGAAGTTGTAAATCTTTTGGAAGTAATTTCCAAAAGCATAAAGATTTATGAATAGTATGTCGGTAATGACTAATCTAAGACTGTGTAGACGAACTTGTAGGGCGTAGACAAAGGGCTTTTACCCTACCTGTAAAACCTGGAAAAACCAGGAAATGTCAGGGATTTTTTTAAGGTCAGGGGATTCTTTCGAGGGCGTGCTTATTTTTTTGTTCTTCATTACAATATAAAATTGAATAGCTGATACTTCATTTGTAAAAGGTGCTTGGTATTAATATATGTAATTAACTGTTTTGAGGTAATGAGTCAATTAATATAAAATAATAAAATAATAAAATTCATTTTTTTGTTGTTTAAAATTAACTATTTTTAACGAAAAGTTAACTTTTCTATTTTTTGTTGAAACTTGTTCGTTTTGAGTTGAAAATACAAGTATCTGGTTAAAAGTTCATGTATTTGGTAAAGAATTCGATCTTTTTAGTAGAAAATTAATCTTCTTGGTTGAAAATTATTCATCTTTTTGCTTGAAAATTCAATTGAAATTTCTTTGCAATTTTTTCTCTCCTTTTATTGAAAAAAATTTTTTTGTTGATATTCGTATTTTTTGGTTGAATTCGACTGTTTTTAATTGAAAATTAAAATCCTTTTTTGTTGAAATATCAACTACAAGATTTTTTATTAAAAATTCGTCTTTCTTTGGTTCAAAAATGAGCTATTTTGTTGAAAATTAATTTTTTCTCCGGCTGAAAATTAATATTTTTTACTGAAAATTTCACTACTTTAGTTAAACCCTAAATAATTTCGTTGAATTTTTTTTCAGTTCCAGTTGCATATTCCATTCTTTTAGTTAAAATTTGTTTCATTAGTTGAGCATTAATTTTATTGACTAAAAGTTTCACAATTCAATTTTTG
>CAKNXH010059375.1:45212-72181 GCA_932178445.1 Andricus quercusramuli | reverse complement strand
GGGGGGGGGGGGGTCAAAAATGGTCAAAATCGCCCTTACGTAATTAACGAACAGCCCCTAACCTCATTAATTTTACCTAAATATGCACTGAATTTGAAGTAAAAGAAGATAAAATAAAAATTTGTTTGAATTATTATTCAAATTTAGGGACTTTAGGGACACATACTAGAAATTATTAATTATGTTTTTATTATTATTATATTAATCAATGCGGTGCTAATATATTGAAGAATATCTAGTAAAATAATTTGTTAAAGCTTCCTAAATTAAAAATATTAATAAGATCCACGGAAACTGGCCAAAAACTTTATTTATAATAAACTTGCGAAATTTTATGCATGTTCCGAGTCGGTTGTTTAAAAAAAATGCGAAATATTTAAATGGCTCCGTACTATGAAAAATTCTACCTGGAAAAAACTTTAAATACCACAAAAAAACCTGGAATTGTTAGGGGATATTTTCCAGGATTTGAGTAGACACTATGGTTATACTATTGATAATAATTTAGTGTTAAGGGTTATGATACGATAAAAACGTTGAAGTCATTTCCTACTTACCGCGTGACCATAACTATAACCGGAAGGACATATTTGAAATGTTTGTGATCATAGTTGACACCCATTATTGCACTAAACACGCAATGCTCTTCGATTTCATTGATTCTTTTATTAGGCATTAGTAATTCAATGCAATATGTGTCAAGAAATTATTTTTTAAAGCGTGTTTGATTTTATCGGTAGAATATCTTTTGCTATACAACTGATATCTTTTTCAGTTGAATTATTTTCCAATATTCTATATTTTTAATATTTAAAATAGTGATGTTTCTTCATTGACAAACACATTCAATGAAAATGAATGCTCGGATGACAATTTGTTTATTATTTTTATTGATTAGGCAAACGTATAAAAATAAATATCGACTGAATTTGTCTCCATTTATTTTTATTTTTAATACTTTTCTGATAATGCATAATTGACGCAAAAGAATTTAGTTCCTGTGGGAATTGTCTTCGTTTAATAGTACACACAATGCCAGTGATATTGATATCACAGTTGTTTCTATGTTGCTTCAAATCGATAGTGCCTTCCACACAAATTACGATAAAACTTTAAAAACGTGTTTCTTAATGATCAAGGCTTATATGGATAAAATGTTTTAATCACTGATCAGGACATTTATGAATTTTATATGTATACCATTACCATTAAGCCATTTCCCTTTCGGGGTAGGCGTGACACTACCCGATTCGGGTAGTGTTTCTAGGTGAATAGTTTCTTGTAGTAGAGAACTACAAGTGTGGGCTCACCACCCTCACGACGCCAACAACACGCAGTGCACAGTATTATTCCCGAATAGTCACCCATCCAAGTACTAACCGCGCCCAACACTGCTTAACTTCAGTGATCTAACGAGAACTGGGTTTTTCAGCGTTTTCTCAGCAAAATATTGCGTTTGAACTGTATATGTATTTGAAAAAAACTCGATTATATATTTTTGGCCAAATTTAACTCAATTTAATGGAAAAAGAAAAAAATTAATAATTAACAATATTTAGTTGATATTTTAAGGATTGAGCTGTGAGTAATCTATCTTGTTCCGTATCTATTTTCTGATATTTCTATAACATTGTTGACATTTATTAGTCGGGATAACAACTAAATTCTTGCGTAATTTTTCAAGTAGGATAAGTAGGATTAGTGTTAAATTTGGAATAGATTATAGTCCATGATAATTCTGAAATTATTCCACCACTCTTTGAATTATTATTATAATTTTTAGACTTTCCGCTTTGAGTATATCAACTACATTTCATGGTTTAAGAAGATGTTTATGTGATAAAATGCATAATTTATTTTTATTGAAAGAGCGAATAGAACGGATCGAAATCCAGGGATATATAAATTTAATGACATTAAAGTGAAAATAATCTCATGATTATATAATCAATAAATTCAAGCTATTATTAAAAGAACATTATATCTATAAATAAAAAAATGGAACGCAATTTATAATCCAAGATATTATCGTATCATCTAACAGTTTTGTTATGTACGCTTGTACAATGTGGATATGTATAGAAGATTTTTATCCGCATTTTGACATTAATATACGTAGAGACAATTTTTTAAGTGTCATTTAGTCACCTGTTAATTGAATGCTGATCAGTTCAAAAAATGCGTGTCAAATCAATTGGATCTATGATAAAAATGTGAAAAAGTCGGTTTTAATTTCAATTCTTATAAAGAAATATGAAAATATCTTATATTATATTTCTATGTTTCTTGTCGTCCCGAAATTCGGGATGAGCAGTCAAATATTTTCCGTAAGTTTTCTACACGGAGAAAATTTGTTCATTAGAATTTACCCAATTAGTTAGGTAAAGGGAGGACATTACTGCATTTAGATAAAGTTTACAATTATTTTAGGATTTAATACAAAACAGAACTATAAATAATACAAAAGAGTTATGTAAAATCTCAAGTCCGAAAGTGAAAATTCTGATATGTAATAATTGATATAAGGGTTGTATTATTTTAATACCAGTATATTATAAAATAACGCGAAGTATTGTAAATTTTCATCAAATGAATGATATAAAGTTTACTTTTGTGTGATATTAAAGATTCACTTAAAAGAAAGTATAGATTGCAGAATTTTTGAAGAGATTTTCACTTCCATTAGGAGAGGAATTACACAACAGTAAGGTAAAATGAGACTCGCTAGGGACGTCAACTTTCTCAGGGCTGAAGTTTAAACCCAAGTCCCCCGTAGACACTTTAACATTTTTAAGTTTCGGTTTATACTGTAGAATTTGGGAAAATATTCAAATATATATACTATCCTTTTATCTCAGTAGATAATACTCATTAAGTCACTTAATCAAAGTAGAATGTATTTAAAAATTTACGTACAAGGATGCAGGTGATAAAAAAACATCGGACGGCACTGGACAACTGACTTCGAACTTCGATGCGGGAGATGCCCGAAGACTAATGCTTAAAAACAAGGTTGAATTTCTAACGAAAAAATATGAATTTACTACGTAAATAATTGAATTTCTCATAAAAGAGAAAATGTTTCTAACAAAATAAGTGACTTTTCAACTTGAAAAGATCAATTTTCTAGCAAAAATGAAGTAGCTACCTTTTTTGCTGTAAAAATTATTTTTTACAACAACAAAAAAACATATTTTCAATAAAATTTGTTCCATTTTCAACAAAAGAAATGAACTTTCAACTAAAATAATGAATCTTCAAACAAAAACAATAAAAAAACAACATTTCACCAATTAGGTAAATTTCCAACCAAAAAGATGAATCTTCGATGAAAAAAAGACAAATTTTCAACTAAAAAATAAATGTTAAACAAAGAATAGAATAGTTTAATTTTCAGAGAAAGAAATAAGTTTGTGAACAAATAAAATGAATTTTCAACAGAATAGTTAAATTTTCAACCGAAAAGATGTGATGGCTATGTGAAAAAATCGAAAAATGAAGTATATTTGAATTTTTAGTTGGAAAAATGAATTTTTCTTTAAAAAAGTTAATTTTCAATATAAACAATAATTTTCAACTGTAGAAATGAAAATTTCAACCAAGAAGATTAATTTTCTACTAAAAAAGAATAATTTTAAAGAAAATACATGAATTTTCCATCAACATTTTTCATTTTTAATGGAATTTTCAATCCAATAGTTGCCTCTTCAACCAAAAAGGTTGAAAATTTCCAGAAAAAAAAATTTCAACTAAATGGATAAATCTTTAACTGAAAAAGCTAAATTTTCAACAAAAAATATATTAGTTAAATTTTCAGATAGAGAAATAAGTTTTTGAGCAAATAACTTTCATTTTCTTAGAAGTTTTTAAATTTTCAAGAAAACAAATAAATTCTCTTCAAAAAGATCAAATGTCTACAGAAAAATTTCAAAACAAAATCGAGTTGACTTTTATTTGAAAAAAAAAATTTTATCAATAATAAAAACTAATTTTCCACCAAAAGAAAGAATTTTGAGTAAGTGGAAAAAGTTGGAATTCATATTGAATTCACTGGAGGAATTTCCTCGCTATTATACTGAAACTTCTGTAAATCATGTACAACCTTCTCAAATATTATAAGATTTTCTGTAAAATCTATAAAAAAATGTTGGAAAATGAACCGAGTTCTTTTTCTAAAGAAAGGGTCATTAGTGCGCGCTTAGCACTCATAATGTTCTATTATTTTCAAAACGTAGACCATGCAAAAGTTTGAAGTATTGAAAATCAAATAATTTAAAGTTTCAAGGTGAGAAAATTTAAAATAAAAAATTATTTAATATTTTTATTTACTTCCGACAAATTTCTAAGCCCGCTAATTGATAGAATGTTACAATAACAAATTTCGATAAAACGGGGATCAGATCTTTCTTTTACGGCCCTGACGTACTTGTACTTTAACTTTATAGCCGAGATTTTTTTCCCGATATTCTAACTGTTAGGTTAGCCGTGAGGTTTAGTTGTTAGGGACACAATGCGTTAAACGTAGCTTAGGTGGTTCGAAACCCGTCACAGCGTTTTCGATTTTTAATAGCGTTAATATCGTTAAAAGCGTGCGACTATATCGTATGTAATGTATCGTAATTTAATGTAATTGTTTAAGTTAAATTGTGTATATGTACCAACAATATACTTATGAATTGTACGATATGTGTGAGCATGTGTTTGTTAGTAGTGGATGACCTTCCACAGAATCAGTTTGTAGCAAGAATGTTTTTTTTTTGCTGGCGCACGAAATTTTACATGACTGGGATGTAGAATTCACACATTTAGAGAGGTAGACTTTGTTTTCTATGATTGAAACTGTACCTAACAGTTCGACTCATTTTACCTAACTGGTAGGTAATCGACATCTCATTTTACCCAACTGTCAGGTAATCTCTGATATGTTGTTGTATTATTTCTTACTGAATCGCGAATTAAATTTTAAGGAATTTATATTAATAATTCATATTTTCACATGAAATATTACCCTATTTCATTTTACATGACTGAAAGTGAAATTTTAATATAATGCCGTAATGTCCTCCGTTTACCGAACTAAGTTATGCAAAATTTAACACACAAATTTTCTCCGTGTAATCGTCCCGAAATTTTGGAACTAGTCCATCCCCTTCTCGAGCTTCGCCAATTTCTTGGGACGACTAGAAGCAACAATTCTATTGAGTATTGTAATAATTTTCTTCTTTATTTTTTTATTCTAGAACTTTACACCCACATAATTACAGTATAAAATTATCTCAACAATTTTTTTAACTACTTGACTTATGCTATAATAGGGTGGTCTAAAAGTGCATTGTCAAATTATTTTCCAGTCTATAGAGGACAAGGATTTCCCCCTTCCATTTTTTGAGGATCCCCGTAAGGGGAATTCCATTTTTTTCAAATCGGTCAGTAATAAGACCCGGGCTTTTGAAATTAACAGCAATTAACAATTAAATTCCTGCACATAACTTTTAAATTTGACGCCTAAAACCTTTTGTATTGTGCCCGGAAAATGCCCCGAAAAATGCAAAATAACATTTGAATGTCAAAGTCATGATGTGGATGGAAGTTTTTGTAATTATCTCGACATGATTTTTTTAAATTGTACAAGTGTCAAATTTGAAAGTATTTTTGATTTAATTTAAATTCATTAAACAATTTTAAAATTTTTTAATTTTTCCTGTAAATCGTGATAATTTAGTATTTTTTTAAATAATAACACAGTAAGTGATTGTTGAGGATAATATTGTTGGCTTAAAGTATTTTTCAACTGTTTAAACGATATATATTTATTTTAATTTTTATTTCATTTCAAATAATGAAAAGTTCGTATCAGAAAAGAGCTTGAGAGTAGGAAAGAATGTTTTCTGTGCATTTATTGATCTAGAAAAAGCATTCGACAAGGTAAATAGAACTAAACTTTGGGAAATCCTTAAAGAGTATGGAGTAAATGGAGGGCTCCTACAAGCAATAAAAACAATTTATACAGGCAGTAAAGCGAGTGTAAGGGTAAAGGGGAAACTGAGCGACTGGTTCGATATTATGCAAGGGGTGAAGCAAGGATGCGTTATGTCCTCGTGGCTATTTATCATATTCATGGATAAATGTCTAAGAACTGCCCTCTTCGACGAAGAAGGTGTAAATCTCGAAACCGTCAAGGTACGTGGGTTAGCTTTCGCAGATGACAAGATTCTTATGGCAGAATCAATCGAGGACTTGCAAAGAATGTTGAATAAACTAAATACAAGCATGGAGAACATGGGCCTCAAAATTAACGTGAATAAAACGAAAATCATGGTGTTTGAGGGAAAAAGCGAGAAAACAATGTGCAACATTGTCCTAAATGGTGAGGGATTAGAACAAGTTGACAAGTACGTATATCTGGGTAGCCTATTCACTAGCGACGGAAAAATAGATGGGGAGTTGGATAGGCGCATAAATAAGGGTAAGCAGGTTATCGGTAGAGCAGGATCCATCCTCAGAAATAAAAACATATCAAAAAAAGCTAAAATGGCCATACATAACTCTATCTTCGTACCAACTGTACTATACGGTAGCGAGACATGGACCTGTCAAGAAAAGGACAGGAGCAAAATCAACGCGATCGGCATGAAACCTCTCCGCATAATATGCGGGAAAACACTGATGGACAAAGTCAGAAATGAGACAATCCTCAAAGAATGTGGTACACAAGAGACACTAGTTGACATATGGGAAAGAAATCAGCTAAGGTGGTTCGGACATCTTGAAAGAATGAAAGATGAACGACTGACGAAGCAAGTGTATAAAGGTAAAGTAAATGGTAGAATGCCCAGAGGTAGACCGCCGAAAGAATGGTCAGAATCTGTGAATGAGACATTAATCCGAAGAGACGTAAGAAGCCATAGGAACAGAAGAGCTTGCGTGAAGAAATGCATGGACGTGAAGGAAGCTAGAGTAGTATGCCAGGACAGAAATGTGTGGCGACAAATAGTTTGTAAACAGAGTGACAATAGTGTGAATGGCGCCTGAAACAGAGACTTTGGATACTAATGGGCCCAAGTGGGGAACCATACATAACAATTTTGTGAGGCTCCTCACTTGGGGTGATCGCTAGAGAGATTGATCAGCAACCTGGGTCGGAGCAGTGTTGCGGAATGAACGTGTCATCTAAATAAATGACACGAGAATTCCAGATCGATCTAAAACACCTATCCCTAACACCTATAAAACTCCTATATACCTTATGCCCATATACCAACCTACTCTATACCTATTCACCTGTTTACTATTCCCCAACCGAGCAAGTCACGCCTACCCCGAAAGGGAAATGGCTTAATGGTATAATAATAATAATAATAATAATAACACACTTAATGAATTATAGAAGAAATATTTTATGCTGAAGTAATTTCCAATTGTTGAAAAAATTTCCATTAGTATATCATATAAAAGAAACAATATCTTAATAATGACCGAAATAACTTAAGATAGTTGAAAAAACTATAGAATTGTCGGCACTTTTCCGATGCAAAGTCAGAAGTGAATGATTATTAATGGTTTAATAAATAATTTAATATTTTCTTAAACAAATCATATTATTCCTAACGTTCGTTAAGTGTGTAATTAGATCAAGAAAGGCCTAACTTTTAATGATTTGGCATGGGAAAAACTTAAACAAATGGAATTTGTTTAAGCAATTACAAAACGTCTTCAACAAAAAATATTCCTCCTATCATTCATTAAGTGCATCACTTATTCTAGAAAATGTGAATTTTCCATGATTTGATAGAAAAACAAAAATTAAAACAAATAATTAAATAATAATTAATAACAAAAAAGACTAACTTTTTGTGATTCACATAGGAAATAAAAATTGTAGAATAAATAATAATTGTTCAAATAATTTGAAATTTATTAAAAAATACTTGCAAACTTGTCTGACCGAATACAAAGAATGCATTCTAAAAAATTATTAAAATCCCCGTATCTAGCATGAACTTGAAATAAAACTGCTATTTTGCATTTTCTGGGCTTAAAATTATTCCTTGAATATTTCTTAAGAATTGACTGAAATTTAACTTACGAAAAGTTCAGAAAAAGTAGTTTTGTCCTCCATTTTTTCGAAAACTGAGCTGTTCCCATTTAAAATATCCAAAAAATATGCAATTTTTTCTGGGAACTTGACAAAATACGGGCAAGCCTTACCCTCTGGTAAAAAGAAAGTTCTTTTGGGCCTTCCTAACGCTATGATGATAATAAAAATAAAAAATTGTTGCGTAATGAAAATATTGCAAATGTCTAGCTTTTAAATGCATTTTTAAATATATATCCACAAGCAAACTTAAAAAAAATTTGAGATGAGAACTTTTTCGTGTTATTTAAAAAAGGAGAATTAGGGAAAAAATTACAGCAATCATTTTTCTTCATAAATGAGACAAATATCTGTTGGCAGTTTTTGATTTGCTTGTAAAATCAAACGGAATTAATAATAGCACAAATAAGATGTGTTTTATCATGATCAACGAAGTTTAACACATTTCGATAATGATATCTTGTGTTCAAAACGTTAAAAACCTTCTTTTTTGAAAAAATCATTTTGGACAATTTAATTAGGGGTAATTCACAAAATACATGATAACTTTCTAGCCTTTTTTGCACACCTAACTCCTAATATAAGGCTGTGTTATTTCTTAGAGCCCTCCCCCTCCCCTTCTTTCAAAATAACGTGGTAAATTGTCACCTTCCTCCTCCTTCAGCATTAAAAAATAATGAAAATTTCGATTTAGATGTTAAAAATAAGAATATGTATACAGTAAATTTATAGAGTAAAACACAATATACACTGGGACTCCGATTTACCGGGAATTTCGGGGTTACCCTCAATGGCCTTCACGGTAAATCGGAGATCTCCGAACCGTTCTTCTTCTCTTTCTAGCTTATGGCCTCTTATAGTGCCGAACCGTAAACTACACAACTCCGCTGACCTTGCAAGCGCCTCTCTCTCGCCCCCTTGGACCACCTTATCATGTATATCAGGTTCCGTTAAATCTGAGTCCAGTCATCGAATTTCTAAAAGTATATTTGCAACTTCAACACTGAAAGAAGTTGATGAAAATATAAATTTATACAAAAACATCACATTAAAGAAGGTCTCTATATCGCGTGATAAAGGACTTTGACCCCCAGGTCCCCCGATTGCATCGCGTGATAAACCATGATATTTTCCTGAACAGCCCCCTCCGTATTTTGTGAATGGCCCCTTGCGCTATAGGATACATATAATATAGAGGAAAAAAGAGAAACAAAACTCCTTATTTTGGACTCTCCCTAAAATATTTCTGATTACAAGTTTACTGAATTTGCGAAAGATTCCAATTCTTCTAACGTGTTGCAAAAATCCTCCAGTTACTTTCAATGATAAAATTAATACATGAGGAAATTCGTCTGGATTTTCAAATTTCTTGAGGAAATCTGCGAGTCAGCCAATATTGATACTCGCGGATTTCCTCGAGGAATTTGAACGTTCTCGAGGATTAGAAAGTTTTTTGTCAATACGGACTAGCCAGGAATGAACTTTTTTGTGGAAAATGTAACTGTGTTCTGAAAGTTCGTCTTTTTGGCATGAAAATTCAACAATTTGGTTAAAAATTCATTTTTTTGATTAAACATTCTTCTCTTTGGTTGAAAATTTAACTATTTTGTTGAAAAATCGTTTTTTTTTTGCTGGAAAATAATTGTACAAACAGAAAATGTAACTATTCCATTAATGGTTAAAAATTGATCATTTTGGATTCAAAATATGAATCAAACCAGATTAATCGTCCATCCAAATTGTTTGATTTTCAAGCCAAAAAGACGAATTTTCTACAGAACGACTTCAAATTTTCAACTACAATTATGAATCCTTAACTAAAAAAAAGATGAATTTTTCAGTAAGTAGTTTTACTTTAAGCCAAGTACATAGTTGATTTTCTAACGAAAGAAATTAATCTTCAAAAAAATAGCTGAATCATCAACCAAATTTGCAACGAAGAAGATACATTTTCTACCAAAAAAGACTAATTTTCAACAAAACACACGAAGAAAATTAATTTAAAAAAATAAACGAATTTTTAACAAAATATTAAAATTTTTAACCAAATGGATGAATTTTATAACTAAAACGATTAATCTTAAAAAAGATTAATTTTCTAGAAAAGTGTTCAACATTCAACCAAAGAGTTGTATTTTTAATTAAAAAGTTAATTTTTTAACCAAGAAGAATAATTTTCTACAACTAAATAGATCTATTATCAATGAAATACATGAATTTTCAATCGAGTACTTAAATTCTCAACTAAAAGTTGAATTTGAAACCAAATAGTTGAATTTTAAGCTAAAAATTAAATTAAAACTTGAAATTAATTATACTTTTAACCAAGAATGGTTGGATTTTTTTGTTGTGCTCTATTAATTCAGTTCACATTTAAGCGAAAAAACGAGAAAAAGGGAAAGCTTCTTGAAAACAGGGAGAAAAATAAGAATTCTTCTAAAAATAAGAAAAGAATTTATGGACGGCCCCTAATCGCTATTAAGTTAATTGGCTATCTAAGTTAATCTTTAAATTACATCAGTGTTCTCAAATGAAAAAAATGTCTAAAGAATTTAATTCATTGCTCGATTGTCGATTATATAAAATTACATTGATGTTTCTTATACAAAAATAGGAGGGTGGTCAGCTTCAGTATCACATGACATTTTGAGATGGGTTGGGATGGGGTGGGGGGAGGGTGGTCACTGAAATGTCACAAAATAAATTTTCACGAGAGGCAGGGATGCGTCAAAAATCACTGCGAAAATATAGTATCACGTGATTTGTTGCTTGATTTGTAATTGGTTGTTTCTTATTTTCTAAAAGTAAAGATAAATGTTTAATCTTTCCCCTATTTTCCCCCTCTTTCGTGAAAAATTACCCTATTTTCCCTTTTTCTGAGCTCTTTTTACATTAATTTTATTCAAAGGAATTCATTCCCCTATTTTCGTGAAAAATGCACCTATTTCCCCTGTTTTGAGAGCATTTTGGGCTGCGAAGTCGCGTACTGTGATGACTGATGTTCTTACCTGGAATGCATAATGCAGCCTGGAGAAACTGAAAACCAGATCAACCAAGGTAGAGCAAATTAACTTTGGAGATCAGGATTTTTAATTGGTTCGGTGGCCTCTCTGGAAGCAAAGGAAGGAATGGAAGACACTGGAATGAAGGTCTAGGGTTTTTAAAATTCTATAACCGTCCCTGATCTCCCACCCTCTCATCTACCCGACTGGTGACCGAGTGAGTTCATATATATACATACCCGTGACGCGTTTCTCTGTATTGGTAACCAGCTATCCACCCCGGTAGCTGAAACGTGCTTGCAGTAGCGATTGAGAACCGCTTCGTTCATCATGGTTTGACTGGAGTTTTCTCTACCTTATAGAAGAATTTCGAGGACATGTCCGCGGACGCGAATTATTAATGAGTGCTCAGTCGCATTTTCTCCGGGCCAGTGATCACCCAGTGAAATCAACATCCTACAAACCCTGGCTAGCTATCAATCGAGCCTCCCAATGGTCACCAATTTCACTCTACTTGTTAGCTCCTCCTCGTGACGGGAACCTTCGTCCAGGACGAGAAAAAATCGTCCAAGTGAGGTAGTCACCACGAAGGATTCATCATCAATCAGAGAGTCGCCAGGAACCTGAGAGACAAGATCCTGTTCAGAAATCTGGTCACCTCCAGAAGACACTTGGTAAATAATTTGCATTATCGGTGAAAGTGATAATCGGAACTCATTCGCTATTCTACTAGGTACTTTGATATATCCTTTAAACAGTATTGGACTAGCAAGATTTTTATAGTTCTGCTCTTAAATCTGGGAACTGTAAGAATAAGACACTTGTATTGCCAAGGAGTTAGAGTATATAACAAGGTGGCTGTAGGTCCGGGAAAACCTGGAAATCAGGGGAAATTCTGTGAATTTTATTCAATTGTTTTGTTGAAAATTAATTTTGTTTACATCTACTATTACATTATTTGATGATATAAAACTTTTTTTTATTAAAAATTTAACCTTTTTTTAAAAGGTTGAACTGTGGTTCAACATTCATCATTCAAAATTATTTTGTTGTTGAAGATTCATCTCTTTGGTTGATAATTAATTTCTTTTAACTATTTCAGTTGAAGATTCATAATTTTAGTTGAAAATTCATTTCTTTGGTTAAAACTTTGAAGATTTAGTTGAAAATTCGTCTTTTTGGGTTGAATTATTCAACTGTTTTGGTGGAAAAGTCAATTTTTATGTTGGGATTTCATATTTTCTGGGTGAAAATGAACTATTTTATTAAAAATTTGTATTTCCGGAAGAATTCAACTATTTTTTATTTCAAACCAAAATCTATTTTGTTTGAAATATCAACTTTTACATTTTTCGTAGAATTCATCTTTTTTGGTTAAAAGTTAAACTACTGTGTGAAAAATTCATTTGTTTGGTTGAAAATTTATCATTTTACATTTTAGTGAGAGATTCATATCTGGTTGAAAATGTACCTATTTTGTTATAAATTCTTTTATTTTTGTTTGAAAATTTAATAATTTTTGTTTTGGGTTAAAAATGCAATTTTTTGTAGAAAATTAATTTTTTTACTACAAACTCTTTATTTTTTGAAATATCTTCTTTTTGTTCAGAAAATTCACCATTGTAGTTGCAAAATCATGTCTTTGGTTGATAATTAATTTTTTTTAACTGGAAATTTATAATTTCAGTTAAAAATTCAACTGTTTAGTTCAAAATTCGTCTTTTTGGCTTGACAATTCAACTATTTTGGTGGAAATGCCATTTTTTGTTGAAAATTCATATTTTCGTGGTGAAAATGAACTGTTTTTTATTTCAAACCAAAATCTTTTTTATTCCAAATATCAAATTTTATATTTTTCCGTAAGTATTCATCTTTTTTGTTGCAACTCAGACTATTCGGTTGAACTACTTTGTGAAAAATTCATTTGTTTGATAGAAGCTTTATAATTTTAGTCGACAATTCAACTGTTTTATAGAAAATTCGTTTTTTTGGCTGGAAAATTTAACAATTTGATTGACAAATCAACTATTTTAGTGGGAGGTCGTCTTTTTGGATGTATCCAACTGTTTTTGATTTAAAATTAAAATCCTTTTTGAATTAAATATCAACTTTTACATTTTTCATTTTGAAATCATATTTTATGGTTGAAAATTAACCTTTTGTAGTTGAAAGTTCGTTCTTTTTGGTATATGCCTAATCTTCTTGGTATGAAATTTCCTATTTTTGGGTTAAAGAAAGTTAAAAACTTGTTGAAATATCGTCTTTTTGTTTGGAAAATTCATCATTGTAATTGAAAATTCATGTCTTTGGTTAAGAATTTTATTTTTTGTTAAAAATTCATGTCTTTGGTTAAGAATTTTACTTTTTTGCTGAAAATTCGTTTTTGTTGTTGAAATTTAACTCCTTTCTACTTAAATTTTAACTTTCCCATTTTTAGGTTGAAAATTTACCTTTTTTAGTTGAAAATTATTGTATTTTGCTGAAAAATCGTCTTTTTGGTTTTAAAATTCACCTCTTTTGGGAGAAAATTCTTTTTCTTTATGTTGTCGAAATATCAACTGTTACATTTGTTGTTGAAAATTCACTTTTGTATTTAGAAAAATCAGCTATTTGGATACAAATTCAACTATTTTGTTGAAAATTCATCTGTTTCGTTGAAAATTCAACTATTTTTGGTTGAAGTTCAATCTTTTTTTTTCAACCAGAATTGAACCAATTGGTTGAAAAGTCATCTTTGTAGCTTGACAATTCAACTACATGTTAACGGCTAGCCTCGATTAAGTTCAACCCAAAAGTACTTGCTCATACAGTTTCTCTTTCAACGTGTTTCAGAGATCCCCCCCCCCCCCCCCCGGTTATTTTAAGCCAAAAAAGAAAAATCGTAATACGCGATTTTGAGAAAAAAAGAGTTTTTAATTTTTAGCCATTAAAAATCTCATTTTTCTCGAAAACGACGCAAAGCATGAATAGCAGTTGATGTTTCAAAATGGTTTCCCTTTCTAAAATATATAAAATCATACGCTTACCACATGTTTATCCTGTTATAATGTATCAAATAAAATAGCATTTATTTTAAAGAACTTTAACATATTTTTTTTAAAAACTTCTTTTTTTAGTTGATTGGCTATGTCAAGAGCATTTACCATGAGATTATGAAGGTTTCTGAGCTTCAAAGTAAAGTCAAATAGGGTTTTATCTCTATAATTGAAGAAATATAATTTTTAGCAATTCAGAATCTCATTTGTCTCGAAATCGAAGCAAAATTCGAATAGTAATTCATAGTTCAAAATTGTTCCCCTTCCTGAAGTCTATGAATCTGTACCCTTAGCAGATAATCTTGTTTATTTCTACAAAAATTTTGAAACGAAATATCAAAAATCTATTAAAGCCAAATTTATTTGATATTTTTTTGTTGTTGAAATTTTTTGTTAAAATACAGAAGATATACATCTCGTAAGGATACATTTTCATAATTTTCAGGAAGAGAAACAATTTTGCACTATGAATTGCTATTCATATTTTGCTTAGTTTTTGAGAAAAATGAGATTTTGAATCGTTAAAAATTATATTTTTTTCAATTTTAGAGATAAAAAACAAATTTTTCTTTACTTAAAGCTCAGAAACCTTAATAATCTCATGGAACATGTTCTTCACACAGTCAATGAACTAAAAACAGACGTTTTTAAAAATAATGTTGAAGTTATTTAATCTAAATGCTATTTTAGTAGATTTGTATTGATTTTGTCTCTCTTTTTGGAAAAATTTCATACCACGCTGAAAAAACCAGTTCTCGTTAGATCACTAAAGGTTAGCAGTGTTAGGCGCGGTTAGTACTTGGATGGGTGACCGTTCGGGAATACTGCTAACTGCGTGCTGTTGGCGTGTCGTGGGTGTGGTGAGCCCACACTTGTAGTTATTTACTACAAGAAACTATCCACCTAGAAACACTACCCGAATCGGGTAGTGTCACGCCTACCCCGAAAGGGAAATGGCTCAATGGTATACATACTTACAAGATAAGCATCTGCTAATGGTATAATTTTATAGATTTCAGGAAGGGAAACAATTTTGAACTCTTAACTGCTGTTCATATTTTGCGTCGTTATCGAGAAAAATGAGATTTTTAATACCTAAAAATGAAAAAAAAAAAATTTCTCAAAAGCGCGTAGTACGATTTTTTACTTCTTCGGCTTAAAATAACCGGGGGGGGGGGGCATTCCCGAAACACGTACAAGAGAGAAACTGGATGTGCAAATAAACTTCAACTGTTTGGTTGTAAGTGCAACTGTTTCGTTGAAGTTAAATCTTCTTTGCTTTAAAATTCGACTATTTGGTTGAAAATTAATCTTTGTAGATAGAAATTTCAAATATTTTATTGTGAAAAAGTTTTTTTTTTCGGGACGAAAATTCAGCTGTTTTGTTTACATTTGTCTGTTTATATAGAAAATTTGTCCTTTTGGATTGAAAATTCATCTTTCTCTTGTGAAAATTCAACTGTATTCTTAAAAATTCATTTATTTGGTTTGAAAAATCGACCATTTTGTGGAAAATTTGTCTTTGTATGTTGAAAATTCAAATATTTTGTTGAAAATGTAATTCTTCGCTAAAAATTCATTTTTTTGTCGAAAATTCAACTGGTTTGTTGCTAATTCCTCCTTTTCAATTGAAAATTAATTTTTTATTGTGGAAAAGTTATATTTTTTGCTGGAATGAAATAAATGTGAAATTTTTAAATTTTAATCTGTTTTTTTTTCATTCATAAAAGATGCAATGTTAAAAATTTCAGAATATTTAAATGCTGGTCTTGGAATAATAATGTTCAGAATAAATGGAAAATTGATGACGGAAAGTCACCGATTTTTGAAAGTGAAGTGTTTGCGGCATAAGGCTGCTTCTCCTACTAAAATTCTTTGATCTGCCTTGAATTTTAAATATGTGAATTTTTTTTTTTTGAAATCCTAATCCAAAATCTAGGCACCAGATCAGAGAAACAGGTAATCACAGCTCATTCCTCATACGGTTTTTTCCTAGTATAGTATCCTGTTATCCAAGTATGAAACGTCCAGAAGACACTTGACAAATCATTTAGTTTTGCACCATCAGAGCTTATTCGCAATTGGCTTTCCCTACTTGGATCCTTTGATCTCTCTTGGAATACTCAGTTTTTCTGATTTGGATAATAGGAGGAATTTTTAAGGAATCTTTGACATCTGTTTCTACAGAGTATAGCCGGTCCATTTTAGAGTTAATTTACAAAAACAGAAACGCATGGCAAGTTGTCTACCGGGTGTCCCTGAAACTTGAGTAGGGTTGAGTAGGGTCGCATCATTTATTGAAGAAGTGACGTGGCCGTACATTCGTACAAGATCGAATCGAAAACTGGTAGCGAGTAAAACAGCTTTCAAGTAACTCTGGGTAATCACAGGAATTATGATATTTATTCTTATTGTTGGAAGATTGAAGGGTGATCTCGTGACTTCCTGGATCCTTTGCTATACATTCTGCATGTTCTTTGTCAGTTCAGTAACAACCGGTTGAAAACAGATACCATGAATGAAAGACTTGTCCGACTTGACTTTCTTCGAGGGCACTGATGTCTCTCTACTTTTTAGTTCATCTTTCAAGTATATACTCCTCTTTTGTTTTATAAAAACATGCAAATAAGTTATAATCGAGGGGTTAGTTATTCAGATTTTTGGTGCACACTAGATTGCAAGACTGCATGGCATTTTACAAAAGTAATGTAATAATAATGCATGAGATTAAAAATGATTCCATGGGATTGCAGCAGATTCCAGGTAAAAATATTATAGGAAAGTACTCATTGATCACCGACAGTATAACATGTACTTGAAGTTACGAACGTTCATATGAACGAAATTGAAGATTTTTTTTCCGAATTTTTTTTTGGCCTTAATCATTTAGGAGGTCAAAAAATGATATTCTGTCAGAACGGTTTCTCGAATTTTCAATTTTTACGGGGTTGCTACCCTTACACATCACCCATTATTCAGACCTGCCTAATACAAGTTTGATTGTCGATATTCGAAAAAATAAAAACGTCAAAAATCCTATTTTTTTATCCCGCGAATTATAGGGTAGGCGAGAATGTTCGGCAAGACCCCCAAAAACTACCCTTATGGCATGCAGCCCTAAAATGTTAAAAATAACAAGTTTGATTGTCGATATTTGAAAAAATAAAGACGTCAAAAATCCTATTTTCTTATCCCGCGAATTATAGGGTAGGTGAGAATGCTCGGCAAGACCCCTAAAAACTACCCTTATGGCATGCAGCCCTAAAATGTTAAAAATAACAAGTTTGATTGTCGATATTTGAAAAAATGAAGACGTCAAAAATCCTATTTTTTTATCCCGCGAATTATAGGGTAGGTGAGAATGCTCGGCAAGACCCCTAAAAACTACCCTTATAGTATGCACACATAAATTTTAAAAATAACAACTTTGATTGTCGATATTTGAAAAAATAAAGACGTCAAAAATCCTATTTTTTTATCCCGCGAATTATAGGGTAGGTTAGAATGTTCGGCAAGACCCCTAAAAACTACCCTTATAGTATGCACACATAAATCGTTAAAAATAACATTTTTGATTGTCGATATTTGAAAAAATAAAGACGTCAAAAATCCTAAAGTGACAAGTGAGTCACGCTTACCCCGAAATGGATTTGGCCTAATGGTATAATAAGTATAGGCCTAAAATAATTTTTCTTTCATGTTTTCGTGATTATATTGGAGCATTATCGTAAAAAGTAGAGAAACTATCAAAGGCTGAATTCACACGTAGCGGACATTTAACTCCGGACAGTTATTTGACCGGACATCTAGTTACTTTTCGTACTTTTGGTAACTAAAAGTTTTCGGCGCCAGGTTTCAAATGTTTACAAGTTTGTGACAGATCTTATAGCAAGAGTACGTAAACTGACTTAACCTCGGAAAGATTTCATTTAGAAATTATTTAAAAATAGGAAAGCAATAACGGAGAAATGGACGTAGAAAGTACTGATGAAGAAAATATGGACGAAGAAATAGAAAATGATATATCAGAGGATATTGTTTTGGAAGTAATTCATCATTATAAAGAACAATCTCTCTCAATCTCAATCAGTAAAAATAAGTTACTAATGAAATAGTGTGAACTCTTTTATCACTTGATAAGTGATTGAGAAAAATTCCTAACTAATTAAATTATTACCAGTTGTTATATGAGTTAGAAGTTTTCTACTAACTATAAAGATTCATATGAATGCTTACTAAATATCAATTACTAAACGACTTCAAACTATTTCGTTAGTAACTTCTTACTATAATTCAGATTGGAGTAATAAATTTCTTGTTCGATTGAGAACTATTAGGGCACTCAGTAGCAGGCCCGCACTGGCCATCTGGAATTTGGGAGATCTCCCGGTGGGCCGCAAGCCTGGAGGGCCGCCGAGGGCATACCCAGGGTCGCATTTAGTACAGGGGCCACCAGGACCATGGCCCCAGGGCCCTCACCTTCGAAACACGAGTGTCTCAAGATTTGAGAACGTATACATTTTTCGAAGCACATTCCACATTCTATTTCGGAATTCTGAGATTAAGAAAAAATATTATTATTCTAATACATCAGTTATTATTAAAATATATTTTATAAGTGCTCCCAAAACTGTCTAAACTACAATTGGAAAATTCAAAATCAAAATATATTTCATAAGTTCTTCCAATATTTTCTAAGCTGCAAGTGGAAAATTAAAATATATTTTATCTTATTTATTTATATACGTACGTTATTCGCCATTTTCTCAAATAAATTATAATTAATTATACCGAGGTTAAGTCAGATTACGTAATCTTGCTATAAGATCTGTCAAAAACTTGTAAACATTTGAAACCTGGCGCCGAAAACTTTTAGTTGCCATAAAAGTACGAAAAGTAACTAGATGTCTGTCCAAATAACTGTCCGGAGTTAAATGTCCGCTACGTGTGAATTCAGCCAGTGGTACAAAATAAATCGTCCCTTTGGCTGAATTCACACGTATCGGACATTTAACTCCGGACAGTTATTTGGCCGGACATCTAGTTACTTTTCCTACTTCTGGTAACTAAAAGTTTTTTACGCCAGATTTCAAATGTTGATAAGTTCCTGACAGATCTTATAGAAAGAGTACGTAACCTGACTTAACCTCGGGAAAATTTTAGATAGACATTATTCAAAAATTGTCAAAAATAGGAAAGCAATAACGGAGAAATGGACCGAGAAAGTACTGATGAAGAAAATGTGGACGGAGAAATAAAAAGTGATATATCAGGGGATGTTTGTTTCGGAATAAGTAATTCATAATTATAAAGAACAATCTCTCTCAATCTCAATCAGTAGAAATAAGTTGCTAATGAAATAATAGTGTGAGATCTTTCATCACTTGATAAGAGATTGAGAAAAATTCCTAAATAATTGAGTTATTAACAGTTCTAATATAATGTATCTTTAATATAAATTTGGATCTTTGTCTATCTATTTTGCTATCTTCCGCAATAGAGTACTCTCATGATTTTCTATACCTCAACATTTAGGGATTCCATCGAACAGTTATGGAATTTATTTAAAAAATTAATTTGATGTTCACCACGTACCAGAAATACAACGTGAGTTAAAATGAAATTGAAAACGAGATAGACAAAGACGTTGATAGATGTAGCATAGGATGAAATAAAGATACATTAATAGATACATGATAGGATGAGATAGAGAATGCGGGATGGAAGAAGATATACGTGAATGTAGGCTGAAAAATAAAAAGAAAAAGATAGACTTTTATAGACAAAGGATACGATGAGATAAATAAGAGGAGACTAAACAAGATAGACGAGAATTTAGATTGACAGAGAGATAGAAAAATATTTACGAGAGTAGATAAAGGATAGAATGAGATAGAGAAGAGGGTATTGAAAAAGATAGACGTAAAGTTAGATTGAAACGAAGATAGAAAATGATAGACGTAAATTAAGATTAACGGAGAGTTAGAAAAGTATTGACGTACATAGATAAAGGATAGGATGAGATAAACAAGAGGAGATTGAAAAAGATAATTATTTTGATTCACAGAGAGATAAAAAAAGTTTGATAGACGTGAATTTAGATTGACAGAGAGAAGGAAGCATATTCACGTGGATAGATAAAGGATTGGATGAGATAAAGAAAAGGAGAGTGAGAAAAAAAGACCAGAATTTTGATTGACAGTGAGATAGAAAAAGATTGACGTGGATAGATTATTATATTGCATAAGATATTATATGTATAAGTATTATATATGTATAAGTATTATATGTATAAGTATTGAAGTAGATAGACATGAATTTAGATTGAAAAAGGGATAGAATGGGATACATTTTCTCTATTTATCAGCTTCTCCATCAAAATTATAATATTATATTATTAATTGCCGCACACAGGATATACAAGTATTATATTATCTGAATCTAAGATTCTTTGAATCCTTTGAAACACGAGTGCCTCAAAAGATTTGAGAACGTATACATTTTTCGTAGCACATTCCACATTCTATTTCGGAATTCTGAGATTAAGAAAAAAAATTATTCTAATACATCAGTTATTATTAAAATATATTTTATAAGTGCTCCCAAAACTGTGTAAACTACTGTTGGAAAATCCAAAATGAAAATATATTTTATAAGTTCTTCCAGAATTGTCTAAGCTGCAATTGAAAAATTGAAAATTAAAATATATTTTATCTTATTTATTTATACACGTACATTATTCGCCATTTGCTTAAATAAATTATAACTAATTATTCCGAGGTTCAGTCAGGTTACGTACTTTTGCTATAAGATCTGTCACAAACTTGTAAACATTTGAAACCTGGTGCCGAAAATTTTTAGTTACCAAAAGTACGAAAAGTAACTAGATGTCCGGTCAAATAACTGTCCGGAGTTAAATGTCCGCTACATGTGAATTCAGCCACTTGCGTCTGGCGTGCAAGAGAAGAAACTGATAACTACATTTAGGATTTGGCCTCCCGATTCACAATTGTTTCCAATATATTTAAATAGCAAAACTTGCGAATGAGGTGACAAATCGCAAATGTAGCTACCGTTTTTTTGATTCGCACGGCAGTGATAATCTTGTATGGAATACACTTTAAAATTGCTTGAAGTTTCACATTTGAAATCCATGAAAATTCTTGGAATCTTTTAACCTATTTGAATTTCTCTGAATCCTTTGAAATAGTTTGAAATCTGTAGAAATAATTTATAACCCTTTTAAAGTAAAATAGTTCCATTAAAATCATCGTAATTTGGGTGTCCTATTTATGAATAATATATAATTGTATTTATGTAGTTCCAATTATAATTATATCATTTGTATACATCAATACAAAAATAATTTTGCATACAAAATTCTTGGACATTCCTCGAATTTTTTAAATCCTTTGCATTTTTAAATTCCTTTATATATATCCCTTGAAGTTGTTGAAATCCGTAGAAATCTTTTTAAATCACTTGAAATGTTTGAAATTCGTAAAAATCCATTAAAATAAGTATCAATCATTTAAAATTCCTTGGAATCTTTAGAATCGCTGAGAATTTCTTGAAAATTCATTTTCTTTTTTTAATTTTGGTATTTCTTAAAATCCTCGGAAATGTTTGGAAAATTTTAAAATCCTCTAATGTCTCCTAAAATGTTTCGAAATCTTACGAAATTCTTTGAAATGCATGGACATATTTTTAAATCTCTTTTGAAAACCGATGAAATCATTAAAAATTATTTTTTACGTAAATTTCATAAAATCCTTATAAAAGCTTTAAAATCCGTGCAAGATCTTCAAAATCCGTTGAAATCATTTGAAATCCTCTGATATTTGGATAAAATCAGACAAAATTGCCTAAAATCCGTGGAAATTCATGTGTTTGTAGTTTCTCCAGTTCTTTCATCAATTCTTTCAATATTTAAACATTATTTATTTCATGCTGGTTTTCTTATAATGTTTTTTTTCTAAAATCGCGAAAAAATTATAAGAAAATCATTATAGGACAAACAATATGGACCTTACTGAATTTCCTATAATATTTTGTCGTAATGGAGGATTATAAGGGATTGTAAAGGATTGCATGAGATTGCAAAAGATTTCACGGGAATTTCTAGGGGATTGCATGAGGTTACAAGCAAAATATGGGATTGCAAGAAGTTTTAAGGAGATCGCTCGAGCTTTTTATTGAGATTGCATGGGAGTGCATCGAGGTTGCAAAGGATTGTAAAGGATTGCAAAAAATTGCATGGGATTGCAAGCATAGTTAACCATTCAGATATAATCTGATCGATTAAAGGATACAATTTCATAAAATGATCAAAGTAAGATATCTACAAGATAAGAGACTTTTTTGGTGATTTTCGTCTGTTCTGTGTTCCATTTATAAGTTTAGGGGTGAAACTTGATTTATCAATTTTTCAGTAATTTTCAGTTTTAATATGACATTTGACTGGATGTGAAGCTTTTTTTTATTTGAGACAGTTATTAACAGTTATTACTAACTTGTATAATCTTGAATTGATTTTTCATTATTCAGCAACTAAAAACGTTTAATTTCAAATCCAAACTGAAAGTTTTAATATTCGATAATTTTTAAGTTCGAAGCTTTTGTAATTGAACAATTTACAATAAAAAATTTGTATTTACCTTCTTCAAGATTGTACAATTTGTTGAGGTTTAAAATCGCCGATTAGACTTATATTATTTACGAATAAAAAAAAATTTATTTATGATTTCTTGGGAATTTTAGAGATCTTTCAGAGATTTTATCTGTATGAAATTTCGACCTTTTTTAAGAATCAAATTATAAATAATAAATAATTATTTCTATAATTGATATATTTCTTTTCACAAGTTTATTGTAAAAGATTTTTCTGAAATAACTTTTTTAATGTGAAAACAAAATCTGAAGTTTTCAATCGTCGATAGTTTCACTATATATATTTTCAGTTGTTCTTTTCAAAACTTCCAATTCTTCATGGTTTATTTATTTTATTATAAAAATAACAGATTTAGTAGCTACTTTTAGGACAAGTTTTGATTTATGAAAGTCAAATCCAGAATTAAAAATTTGAAACCTTGTTTTTACAATTTTTACAAAATTTAATTTTAAAAATTTGAAACCTTTTTATAATATTAAAAAAAAATGTTTCCAATTATTTATTTCATTTTTTTCTATTTCGAACAGATTTAAAAGTTTATATTTTTCTTATAGAGTTCCAAATCTTGTAACTCACAATTTCCTAGATAATTAGATTAAAGTAAAAGATTACAGTTCAAGGATGGCCAATTAACAGTCTGTCTAAACATTTCGTAATATTTTTTCTTTTGGTTGAACTTTAATGCTAAAATATCGCTGAAATCATCAGAAAATGTTATGCTTAATTTCTCTTCAAAGTAATCTTTTGTAAATCTATTCAGTTTTGTTTCGTAGAAACTTCGCGAAATTGTGTAAGACGAATCACTGTTTGTTCTGTGGTCAGTGAGAGTGAAAGTGTACTCAGGAAAATAGACTTTAACGATCTAAATAACAGCTTTTATCACTTTTTTTGTATTTAAAAATTGCAACAAAAATTAAAAAGGTAATTTTTAATAAGGGGCTGTCCATATACTTCGATAATTGAATCAGGAATAATTAAAAACATAAAAATATCTGACTTGATAGCACAAAATGCTAGATCTCAAAGCGGGGAAATATAGTGATTTTTTAAGAAAATAGGGGAATTTATTCTTTCAAATAAAATTAATGTAAATACCATCCATATTCCATATATTGCATTTTCAACAAAATAGTTGAAATTTCAACCAAAAAATATTTTCTATCGAAGGAGATGAATTTTTAACCAAAAAAGACGAATTTTTAACAAACAAAATTAATTTCTAATCAAACAGTTGCAATAACAACCAAATAGTTAAACTTTCAAGCAAAAGAAATTAATTTTCAACCAAATAGGTAAACTTTTAACCAAATACATAGTAAAATCTTCAAGCCAAAAAGATGCATTTTTTCGAAGACGATTGGATTTTCAACAAAAAATTTTATTTTCACTTAAGATAGATGACTTTTCAACCATAAAAGATGAATTTTCTACCAAAATATGACAGCAAAATGTATGAATATTCAACCAGATAGTTGAATTTTCAACTAAAAGATTTTCTATCAAAAAAGATACATTTTCGACAAAAAAGACGAATTTTCAATAACAAAAATTAATTTTTAATCAAACAGTTACATTAACAACCACAAAGTTAATATTTCAAGCAAAAGAAACGAATTTTAAACAAAATAGTTAAATTTTTAACCAAATAGTAAAATCTTCAAGCCAAAAAGATGAATTTTTTTCGAAGACAGTTGAGTTTTCAACAAAAAAGATGATTTTTAACCAAGAAAGATAACGTTTCTTCCATAAGAGTTGAATTTTTAATCCAAACGGATGATCTTCTAATAAAACAGTTGAATTTTCAACCTACACATATGCATTTTCAACAAAATGGTTTATTTTTCAAACAAAAAATATCAAAATTCACCAGAATATTTGCGTGTACAACCAAATATGTACTAAAATTTTCAAGCCGAAAGAATAAATATTTTAGAAGAAAGATGAATTTTCAATTAAAAAAGATACATTTTCAGCCAAAGATGGAATAAGTCGTTCTTTAATTATAAAAAATACTTAAAGAAGCGAATTTCGAAGGAATTCAATTAAACAAAAAAAAAAGCGAATTTTTAACAAATAAGTTTAATTTTCTAACCATAAAGACGAATATTCATCAAAATACATGAATTTTTTACTAAATAGTGAAATTTTCCACCAAGAAGATTAATGTTCTACCAAAAAAGTCGAATTTTCAACAAAATATATACATTTTTAGCCAAATTTATGTAATTTTAAAGCCAATTAGACGAATTGTCTACAAAAAGTTGAATTTTCAACACAGAAATATTATTTTTTAACAAAGAATTTAATTTTGTAGCAAATAGTTACATTTCCAAGTAAATTGTTGAATTTTGAAACAAATATTTGTCTTTTCAATAAAAGAGTTAATTTTCAACTGAATGGTTTAATTTTCTACCAATTTTTGCAACAAACTAAATTTTCACAACAAAATAGTTGAATTTTCAACTAAAATGATGAATCTGCAAAAAAAAAATTAATTCTCTAATAAAAAAAGAAGAATTTTCAAACACTTACGCGAGTTTTCAATCAAATAGTTGAATTCTGAGCCAAAAGTATAATAGTAGATTTTTTAATCCAAAACAATTAACTTTCAGCCAAAAATAGTTAGAATTTCTTATTGGGATCTATTAAATCAGTTTGCATTTGAGCGGAAAAACAAGAAAAGGGTGTAAAAGGGAAAGTTTCTTTAAAACAGGGAAAAAAGAATTCTTTAAAAAAGGGATAAAGAGGGGAACCTGAGGAGATAATGTACTAAACTTTATCGAAGTTCGTAACGTTATTTCCACTTGCCCCCACCCAACGCGTTCGCCTGTTACAACCCCAATATATATTCAAGAATATTAATGTTGGTGTCTCTAAATGTCACAAGCCGTATTTTTAAATCGTCCAAGAAGTTAGTTTTCTATTTTATATTTCAACTTCCAAGTTTGTGCCAAACTCATTTGCATCTCGTTACTTTCTAAGTAATCTCTGACTCATTGTGAGACCTAATTGATTTATTGTTATGAAAATTACTTTATTTATTTTTCATCATTTTGAGTTAAAAGCAAAACTAAAAATGTGTTCTCACAGGAGAAGTTAAATCGTGTTTTTTTTCGTTCTGACTATTTTCGACTTGGGCGGAAATCGTTTTGTTCAGGGATAAAGTGGAATAATTACCCGTGGCGGTTCAAGTTAAATGACACTGAATAAAATATTTAATTCACCTTAGAATTGGAACAGCGATATCGGCTTATAACTTCTGTTACACTACTTAATATTTTTTTTCAGAGGACATAACTGTATTATATATATTTAGAAACCACTTGATAAAAAGTCCAAAAAACAAATACAAAAACTCAACATTTTTTCTTATTTTCTACTTCAACTTTTACTTTGTACTGTCCAGGTTCCGATTATTTTTCCATTTTAAATTTCATTCCCGATTTAGTAATTTGATCCTTATAAATTTTGGTGTATTTTTTAAAACTTGATACATCTTATCACTGTTAGAAAATTAGAAAGAATTCAGGAAAAAATTTAGGAATCCAATCCATCACAGTTAATTAATTTTAGTTCAAGTAAAAAATTAATTATTATGATGTATAAAATCCTCCATAAAATTGAGTGATCTTTCAATTATAAGAAATAATATTTCATAGAAATTCGATTTAAGAAGGGACAATCAATTTCAATTTCACATTGAATCGTACGGATGAAACCTGATTTTTATATTTTCCTCGAGTTAACCTCAGCTTCTTGGTCAAGGTTCGGTAGCATTTCCAGTTAGACTCGAAGGTTAAATTTTTCAGTGGTTACGAATATCTTCTCATCTTCCGATTTACGAGAGCCTGGCAAAATT
Organism: Andricus quercusramuli; assembly: GCA_932178445.1. NCBI lineage: Eukaryota > Metazoa > Arthropoda > Insecta > Hymenoptera > Cynipidae > Andricus > Andricus quercusramuli. The sequence goes on along the minus strand of CAKNXH010059375.1, from coordinate 45,519 downwards.
CAGTGAATATTCTTCAGCAAAATATTGTTACAGTACACTGAGAAAAGAAGATTACTTGAATTAAAGGAATACTAGAACATCCGCGCGCCCGGCGCGCGGAGATCTAGTTCAGATTGAGATTTGAATATTTTAATTCAATTATAATTCGTAGTATTTTCCTTAGATTTTTGAAAGAACAATAACTGCTTTTCACTGTGCGTGTATATGTACATATAATGCTGTTGAAACACATATACTTAAATTATATAGCAAAAATTCTCTACCAGAAATGCATGAAGAATGACATTTCAAAGCTTTATATATATAT
>CAKNXH010059375.1:7244-38192 GCA_932178445.1 Andricus quercusramuli | reverse complement strand
CGAAAGGAAATGTTACTGCCTGTGATACAGGGAAGGAGGAGTTAAAGAAGATCGAAAATAACGTTGCGTAATATGTGAACGCTCCCCAATTAAAATAACACTTCAATTTCTGAAATTTTATCTTGAAAACCCGTGAAAAACGGTAGTAATATAGTATGATTTTATACTCGTTTATTTATCTCATATATATTAAATATCTATGTATAATTTATTATTGTTATATGTATTAAAATGAATATCAACACCGGCGGGAAAAAACAACAATGCTTTTAATGTGTGGAGAACAGCTGATATCCGTGGATACTGCGCAAGTCCGAGATTTGCCCGATCGCGCGGTCGCTGCGGGGACTCATCCCCTCGAATTCTGTACGAATTCAAGCATGAATCCCAATGATTCCCTGCGATTCCACTCGAAGCCCTTACGGACTGCTACGAATACTTAACGATTTCTATCAAAAACCAACGGACTCGTACGAATTTTCCGTTTTCAAACGATTTCATAAATTCGTGCCTTCACTGATGATTTCCTACTTTGATTTTCACGGCATGCATTGCCTTATCGGAATTCTTACAGATTGCGATCGATTTCTGACGGAGTAACACGTGAATTTTTGAGTGAGACGCCCCTCGTTTTAAATTAATTTAATACAATGTTTGAAATCTTTTGCGACGATGCTGTAGGTACACAATTAGGAGCATGATCTAGTTTGGAGTTCATTTTTCACCGGTGTTATCTCAAATGTCACAACAATCGCCTTTGGATGCTTTCTTAGAGCTAGCATCTGCCACTCCATAGGTTTTTAGTTATTCAAGTTATTATTTAGTTGTTTTTTTGTTAACTTTTTCTCGGGTGAACCCGGTTTCTCATTATCAGCCGTGGACTAACAATAAGTCAAGTGCCTAATGAGATCAGGATGTCATAAATTATTAATTTAATACGATGTTGGAAATCTTTTGCGATGATATTGTAGGTACCAATTTAGGAGAATGGTGTAATTTGGACTTTATCTTTTACCGCTGTTATCCTTACACAGCGGCCGCGAGCGTTGTAGGTGACAACAGTCGCCTCTGGATGCTTCCTTAGAGCTACCATCTTTTAGTTATGGTTAGTTATTATTATTATACATATATTATAAATGTTTAGTCATTATTATTATTATTTTATCATTAAGCCAAATCCTTTTCGTGGAAAGCGTAACTCACTCGGTTCTAGTCTCGTTATACTGCCGGGTATTTCATATATCAATCTGGAATGCCCGTGTAACTTATTCAAGCATCACGTTCATTCCGCAACACTGCTTTGGCACAGGTCGCTGATCAATCTCTCTAGCAATCACCCCAGGCGAAGAGCTTCAAAAAGTCATCATATGTTATAGATCAAACAAACATATGCAGAGTGCCTGATAATCGCATAGTGAGATCCATATTCTTTACTCCAATCACGTCCACATTGTAAGATCCACACTCTGCTCTGATAAGAACCACTAAGTAAAGCTCTCCATGAGGGCTTATTAGTATCCATGATTGTTCGTTCCCTCTAATGTGCAAAATCAAAAATCATTACTCTAATGACAAATTTCTTAAGGCGTAGAAAAATATTTCAACTTCAAGAAACTAAAACAATGTGAAACTGTACGTTTTTTAACGTTTTGACTTGAAATATTTCACGAATGCAATTAAAAAATGGTTCACTTGTTAAATTTTGATGTAGAATCAATTACCTAATTAATGCGGATGCCCCTATTACTGCTGTACGCTGTTTATTAGTTGTTAACAATTTTATATATATACATGAAATAACATGACTTTTCAAAATATAACGTTTATACGCATCGGCAGTATTCGGGACGCATTAATGGGTACACATCACTGTTATTCCCTTGCAAAATGTAGATTAAACCTAAAGTCATTTTTTATTGTCTTATCTTTTTTTAAATGATAAGATTATTGTTAATAATAAAACCCTCACTTGAGTCATCTTTTTACTTTTTATACGTTTGCATACATAAAATTAGAATCCACAACAATAGGGACGCAGTAATACGTACACAGTATGCGTTTTAACTAAAATGTTAAATAAATATTCTTCTATATATTTGTCTATGGTTTGTTATTTATTAACATTTTTTATTTACAAAATACTTCCTAACTTAGATTGAAACAAAAACATATTGTTATTTCATTACAAATTAAAAATAATAGTCAAATAAAGTGAGGCTAACGCTTGATGCCGCACTAATTGGGATATAAAAAAAATTGCTTGATTCATTCATTCTTAAATGAAAATATACATTTGTAATTCTAAAGTTTGCTGTACTCTTGGAGATTTATGTTATCGTTAAACTGTTTGATTGAAAATTATTCTTTTTTTGCTGAAAAATTAACTACACTGAGAAACTTTAGGTTAGAAAAATTACTAAAACGGATAGCAAATGGGGGCAAAATGCTTAAATTTCGACATTTTAATACATAAATAATAAGTTATACTATTTTTATAAGAAGATTTCCTATTTGGTAATAGCAATCCTTACTATTTTCTGTAGTAAAATCCGATGTAGGAAAAATTAGTAGAGAAATTAATAAATTGTACAAAAAGAATAAAAGTAATAAGTATTTTAAATAAAATAATATACTAAATATGTAGAAGAAATTACTATTGTCTGTAGGAACACGATGTGTATTATGGTCATTTCCTACTTTTCGTAACAAAGGTTAATACCAATTATTAAATTTGGTCCCAAATATTACTAACTGATTTAGCAGAAAGTATCGAGCCTTGGACCGAGCGCGGCCGAGTGCATCCGACGTGTGTCGATCGCCGATAATATTTTTAGGTTGCGAAAATGACATCTAATTTATGTTTCAATGCAAAATCCGCAAAAAAACGTAATTTAAAAAAAAATATTCACTTATTTTAATTACATTAAAAATTTTGTTGTTTAAAATTATAAAAATATCATGAATATTAATCAATTAAGGATTAAATGAATTAGAACCAATAAACCCTATTTCATTTAGGTCATATCGAAGTTTTCATTCTGAGTCACAAAATGTCTTATAGGTAGATGGATCATCACCCGACTGCTGTCCCGGAGACGCGTTTTCGATTCCCGCCAGCCTTCGTTTTCTTCTAACCCGATTTTTCTGTTTAAGCTTTATAATATAATACTATCTTTTAAGAATATATACATATATGTAATTTCTAATGTTGTCAATTCTTAATTTAAATAAATGTGAATTATGCGTTAAATGTAGAACATGTGTGTAGGTAGGCTTGTGTGAAAGTTAGCAACACGTATTTATTTTTTTTACTATTCCCACTGTAGCATATTTTGCTAACCAGTTAGTAATTCGGTGCGCACGGTCCCTGCGCATCATTTTACTACAGCACTTTGTAAATACTGTTATCTTCTACAGATATTAATCCAACAAATTTACTATTTTCTCCTACCAAAATTAGTAAATAGGGCAGACTTGCAGTTTTACTACAGAGGTTAATAAATACTTCAAATGTCTTTTACAATAAATGCAATAGTTTTAACTTTTATTCCAATATATTTTATAATTCTTTAAGTAGCTACGAGTTACTATTGAGGTTAGTAAATATTATTAAAATTTGCTTTTTGCCTCTCATTGCAAAGTTCAGATAGTGAAATCTAGTGTCATTTTTAACAAGAAATATACAAACAAGGGTTTCTCAGTGTATGTTGTCGAAGATTCGCATGGTTTGGATGAATTCAGCTGTTTTTGCTTAAAAATTAATTTAACTTTAAAGAATATATTTAATTAATTTCATTAAAAATCTCCTTATTTTCCCTGTTTGTACAGGGAATCTAGTGTTTACTCACCTGAAAAATACCTTTCATTCAAAATATAAATTCAATTAATAATTATTATTTGATTAATTAATACATTTTATTTTATTTTAATTAAGTAATATTAATTAAATCCCGCCCTAAAAAACGTGTACTACTAAGAAATGACTTGTCTTTTATTAAAGTTACTTTCACAAATGAAAAATCAGTTATTTAATTGTACATATGTATAGTTAGATATTTACAAGGACTGGAAAAAAACATTATCTGTAATAAATTCGCGAAATCGTATAGATATTCCCTATCGATTGTTTAAAAAAAATAAAAATACTTGAATGGCTCCTCACTACAAAAAATAATAGCAAGAAAAAACCTGGAATTGTTAGGGATTTTTTTCTCCAGGTATTGAGTAGACTCCTTGATATTTTGATTGAACATATGAGTCTCGATATAATTTGTTTAAATCAAACTGTGTACACAAATTTTATTTTATGAATCAAGCTAATGTCTTTCTCAGTGATTGTTTTAATTGATTTTCAACCTTGAGAATTACTTCAATTTTCAGGATAAAAAAGTGGGTTTAATTTCTAGGAAAAAATTACGAATTTTGTCTTGATTTATATCGTGAATATGTGCAATGAAGATAAAGGAAACGTGTATTCTAAAGATGAGCACATAATGTTCATTCGCGGTCGAAGGATTCCCAAAGAGAATGCGATGACTAGGTATAAGTATACAACTATACGTACAAGCAACGATGACGAAGAATTACAAATTAACGACTTCTGATAGCATATTCTTAACGATCTTCACTTCCTCGTGCCTCATTAAGTTCTAATCGGCTTTTCATTTTATATTTTACAGACCTATGAAATACCGTAAGTTTCTGTTTTTCTAGAATCATGCATCACCATCTATCCGGAATGTTTCCGGAATCGTGCTTTATCATTTCTTTATAAGCAGAATGTTGATATCAGTTGATTCTTTTTGCATTCTGGCAAAATGTTGCAAACGTGATATCTAATGCTATTGATATCAAAACAATATTTTTTAAGAAGGCATATTGTAGAAACATTGTTTATAGGATTGTAAAATTCCATGAAACGTTGGAAACATTTTAAAGTTTCAAAAGTTAAAAATTTTAAGGCGGCAAAATTGTAAATGTTACAAAAAATTAAATTTAGTTTTAAATTTAAACATTCAACTCTGTAATAATATATGTATATTAATATTAATATATCAACGTTCATATTAACATTACTATAATTTAATATAAATATTATTGTAAATTAATATAAATATTGAATCCTGTATCAACATGACGCCAGCATATGCCCAAAATGTAGGTCCGACACATTGCTCGTAGTCCAAATTTAAAAGTGTGTAGAAAATTAATCTTTTTTTGTTGAATATTCATCTATTTGGTTGAAAATTCAAATATTTCCTGTTGAATTTTAATCTTTTTACATTCTCATCAGAGAAGGTATTAGATTTGTGCAAAATTTGTCCCCCTTCCCCTTTTTTTTTCAAATGTCCACGTTTTGAGACATTCTGAACAAAACAAAAAAAAAACAGGTTTTCGTGAATGTGTCTGTATGCATAGATTTTTAGTCTGGTAGCACGATAACTTTTGAAAGAATTGACAGATTGTGTTGGGCTTTGGTATACTCTTCAAGTGTCCTAAAATGAAGGTCAAGATCGTTAGCCAGCCATTTTGGATAAAAATTCAAAAAGTGAGCACGTTTTGAAAATCTTTGAGAACACTTTTTTTTAATATTTGAAAATCTTATGGACGGATATTAATGATACTCAAAAAGGCGAACAAAATATTCTTATGACTTTTTTTATGGGAGAAAAATTACCGAAGTTAAGCACTTACAAAATTACAAAAAAAAAACGAAAATGAACATTTTAAGCCAAACAACGCACGACATGAAAAAAAAGTCAAGAGAAGAAAAATGTTTCATTTTGAACACCCTCCAATATTGTTGAAAGACTTTTTTTAATTTTCTTGAATAATCTAAAATACAAATTTTTATGGCACAAAAAAATAATAAAAAATGAAAAATTCCATTTTGCGGTCAAACTATACAAGATACGAAAAAAGATAAATTGACAAAAATTGTGCTCTCAAAAAATGTCTACAAATTTGTTATTAATCACTTTTTGATGGAACACGTAGTTTTTGTTTCATTTGTAAAAAACTGATTTAAGAATAAAATATATTAAATATTTAGACAAACGACACAAACCACGAAAAAAATTAATAGACAAAAGTTGTTCACTTACAAAAGAGCTAAAAATCTGTTATTAATCATTTTTTGATAGGTTGCGTAATTTTTCTTTCAATCGTGAAAAATAACATTAACAAACAAACAAAAATCTGGAAAAACGACGAAGGTGTGAAAAAGATGAATAGACCAAAGTTGTTCAACTAAAACATATTTTTAAAATTTGTTATAAACATTTGTTATAAAAATACATTTAAAATAAAAAATTTACTTTTTGGAAAAACGATACACGCTACAATAACATTTTATCTAACAAAAATGTTCTCCTAAATTACATTTGCAAATTTTCTTAGAACCACTTTACGCTAGGATCCATATTTTTGGTTCAAATCGTAAAAAATAACATTGAACATAAACAAATCAAACTTATGGAAAAACGACACAAGCTGCAATAAAATGCATAATAAAAAAATGTTTTTTTTTTATAGAATGCGCACTTTTTCTTTCACTCACATCCCTAATTGTTTAATTAACAATATTTTTCTGCATCTTTCTGATACGGACCATTTTTCTTTTAGTTACTTTTTCTTCAGGAGGAATTTATTTTCTATTTGTTTCATTGCTCACCTCGAAAACCCAATTACGCTATAAATTAATTCAAAATGCTCCGGAGTGGAAAATTGAAAGTTTAATTATTCGTTTTAATTTTTAAAAAGTTGAAAAAAGTCAAATTTGAAAGCAATAGAGTATAGAAGACCATTGATTCGTGAATTAAGTTTTTTTTCTTTTCAATTAAAAGCTTTAAGAACCTTAACACTTTCGGATACAAAAGAACTCTTATTTGTCGCAATGCAGTATTTCGTTGAAATTGATACATTTCCTTTATATCGTTTGCTACTTATTTTTTTACATATTTTCTAATCGATTTGCGAATTTTCCCTTGTATACAATAAAAGGAAAAGCTAAATAAATAAAAGATTATTTACATTTCCGACTTAAACAATCTTAAAAAGATTATAAAATGACGATCGTGGAAAACAAAGTAAAAGTACTTTTTGACTTGATCCTACTATTGAAATTAATAAAGTCTGCAAAAAATGAGGAATAAGCTAGAAGAAAAATTAATTTATGTACAATGTACAGTGTAAGGCATGAAAATGGCAATTTGATAAGGATCAATTATTCGAAAATCTCTTTGTTATCGATTTCGAGTAGTTTAGGATACTATTTATTGATACATTATTAGGAATATTTGAAAATAATTTGTCCCACTTAGAACAAAAATTTCTTTTATAATTCTATCATATTTTTATATTTGAAAACCTATAATAGAAGACTTCTTCATTCATCCTGTAAAATTCCATTCGTGGTTCTTATCAAGTTGTCATTCTCATGTCTTCAGTTGTACATTCACTCTTTCTAGTCGTAAAAGAGGTCAACTTTTGTGTTGTCTATTCTAATATGTTTGATATTTCAAAACTATTAGGAAAGTTTGGAGTTTCTTCTTTCAAGATAAAATATGAAAAAGTAGAAATTTCAAAATTTCTCAAAGTTTCAAGTATTTAAAATTTGCTATAATTTTAAATTATACATTATAATTTTTTTAAATCATTTCGTTAAAAAATATGTTAAAAGTAACATTTCGTGACAAAACTAATTCATTTATAGCTTTCTATAGTATCAAATGTAATTTAAATTCATTCAAATTAAATAAAAAGCAAGAAAATTAGCGTCACGATTACTTGGGCATTTACCTTACATGAAGTAATGCCTTTAAATTTAATTGGGATACAAGAATTTTAATGGAATATTCTAAAATATTTCATAAGCATTGTTTATAATCTAGTAATATATTATTCATATGTTTAGTGCTGACCAACATTTTAATCATTTCAGGCCCTGGAAGTTGTATACAAATTCATTTGGAACATATGTATACATGTATATATCAATCGATTTCGTCGCGTATTATACCGTTTGTCGAACAAGACGATTGTCGATTTTATAAGTGTTTCAGAAGATAAAGTCTGATCGAAACTCAAGTTGATATAATGGAATGAAGTTGAACATATGTATCGAACGAGACAATCGAGGCCCCTTTAAAATTATACAAAATTTTCTGGTACAGTTTTTGGTATCAATATAACCTTAACATTTTTTTTGGCTTATCGCGGAAAAAAATTATTTTAAATAAAAAAAACATAGATAAATTGTATTTTCTCTGATAGCGAATGTATTTATAAGTTTGTCTTGTTTCGTCGACTCTCTGATAAAATATATAAAAAAACTTCATGGCTTTGGGCTCCATAATAGATAAGATTCCCATGCATATAATATGTAGAAACATTCTTTCATTTGAAAATTTTATCTTCGTGTAAATACATTTTTTCTGAAAGGGCCTCAGAATATATTTTTAAAATACTCTATTTGAAAAGTAGGAAAGATTTATTTATGATAATAATGTCAAGTTATAAGAAATAATAAAATTCATTCTTTTAAAAATTAAACAACTTTCTTGAAAGCGTTTAAGGATTTTCAGAATCAACGGCTTTATCGTAATAATGGACTAAAAATAAAAGTATGATGCTTTTTGCTTATTACTTACAAAGGGAATAATTAGGAAAGTGATTAAAATTGATGCTCTAAAACATATTGTACTTTGTTCTCGTTAACGAGTTAAAATTACTAAAGTTTTCATGTGACAAACACTCAGTGGTCACTGGACATATGCTTATAAGTAGGGCATGAGCTTGACAGAAAAGCATGAAACTAATTAATAGTGACTGAACTTTTTCTAACGCAGTTCAATTGTACCACCTCACAAACCTTATTACCTCTGCTACTTTTGCTCTTATGCAAACGAAGTATAATAAAATTGTCTCGCTATCTACTTATTATTCACTTTGTTTCAATCGCGTAATGCAATTTGTATTATTCCTTCATTGAACTTTTGGGAGCCATCCATAAATTACTTTACACATTTTTGTAAATTTTCTACCCCTCCCCGCATCCGTGTAACAAATCGTAACAAAATGGCGCCCCCCCCCCCCCGCGGGGTATTAAACGTAATTTTCCCAAACACAGTGAACTTTTGCCTATTTCAAGGGCTGCGAAACGTAAACATTTGTGTATTTCAATGCTGGAGGGGCCCGCACCTCTACCGCGAGTCGTTGGATGATTTTTGTTAAGCGACGTTCATTAGCTGCCCTGGCCTTGTATCGATGCGCGCGCTGTAAGCATGGGTACGCATTTGCGCATCATGCATGCCAGTGTTCTTCAAGTGTTTTCGTTGACGTACGACGTGGAAAATATAACATTTCCTTGAAATAGTACAATTTGCCTACTAAAAATCAACATAATAAAATCAAAAAAAGACTCAAATATTTCGCGGAATATTGAGTATTGTAGCATGACGTACGGTCATGATAGCATCTGTGGAAATATCAGAAAGGTTAGCATAGTTGGCACATCTTGACATGGGAATACATACGCCTTTTTGGAGAAAATATTCCAAATGTAAAAGTAAGTTATATTGGTCTGAATAGTAATATTTTTCAAATGTAGAATGCATTTGTGCAATTCTGTTTCATCCTTTTATCGGTTGAAGGCCTTTCAGTTTCACGAAGTACAATCAACTATTAAATCGTGAAGCAAGTCATGGAAATGAAGGTCAAAATAAAGATTCGATAATTCTTTTTCAAACGTTTCGGTCACTGTTTTGGACCCTCATCAGACAGAAAAATATTTATTAAGTCTTTAAAAAACATACAAATAATGTAGAAAGTATAATTATAGAACAGAATAAAGAATGAAATTTCAAATTTTAAATAAAAGAAAGGGAAGGGTTGTCTCATAAAAGCAGGCCCTCAATCTTTAAATCTATATCAAGCAATAAATATTGACAACAGCGAAGAAAACGGAAGGTCAATAAGGAAAACAGAAAAACAAAAATACGTGGTACAAGATAAAAATCGAACTCAGAGTAAAAATCCAAGTAAAGTAAAAATCCAAGAGACTTACTCTGACTGCGATTTTAACTTGTACCAGGTATGTTTGTTTTTTTGTTTTCCTTATTGAACTTCCGTTTTCTTCGCTGTTATCAATATTTATTGCTTGATATAGATTCAAAAATTAAGGGTCTCCTTTTATGAGACAACCCTTCCCTTTCTTTTATTTAAAATTTGAAATTTTATTCTTTATTCTGTTTTATAATTATACTTTCTACATTATTTGTATGTTTTTTACAGACTTAATGCATATTTTTCTGACTGATGAGGGTCCAAAACAGTGACCGAAACGTTTCAAAAAGAATTATTGAATCTTTTATTTTGACCTTCATTTCCATGACTTGCTTCACGATTTAATACAAATGAAAGGTCGAGACTAAACGTACAACAATACAATTAACTATCTGAAATTTGAGGTTAGAGTACCCGATTCTGATCAAATTCAAATCGACCTTAGAAATCCTCAAGGGAGAATTGAGACGCGGGGTACTCAAATTCTGATTGGTGCCGCTGTACCGGAACCCGCTTTTCTAAAAATGGCGCGATTTTCAAATAGAGTGTTGATTCCACAACAGATTTAATACAAAATAAAGAGAATATTGTTGAATTAAACATTTAAAATAAATGAAATGTTATTAAATATCACTTTCAGACATATATATTATACAAATTTCCATAAATGATATTTGATAAATAAATACATTTTGTGGGTTGGAAGCAAAGCTTTGGTTGGATAAGGTTATACATACAAAGAAAGTAAAAATAAATTGTAGGAAAGGATGAAGATTTGTTCAATTTTACAAAAGCAGTGTTAATTAATTTTCTTTTACTCACTGGTGAACTCTGAAATTGCATCTTTCATGATTTGTCACTTGCTTTCCAATCTGCTTGATTGATATTCTGAATCCACAATTCTCGAAGTTTGGGATCTCGCGGAATTTGTTTCTAGAAAAACCCGTTTTTAGATAAATTATTGCAGTATAAAATACAGCAATTTACCATTTTTGCAAAACACTTAAATCTCACAAAAATATTTTCAATATTTTTCTTCGGAAAGTAGGTTATACACAACCTCTTTTCAACTTCTTTATTAATCATAAAACTCGCATATCACTTCACACATCATAGCTTTAATATAAATAAATTCAGTGAAATTAGTTATAATAAATAATGGGCCTACATGACGCAGTTTTCATTTTTTGATCCTTTTGCTTAAACACGAAAATTTCTCTAGGCTCGCTCGCGTGCTGTCACGTATTGCGCTACACGTAATTTTTCGAACTTTTCGCGCCGCAGTGAAATATCAAGTTCCGGTACAGCGGCGAACATTGGAGGGAGAAACGTGTCTAAACTCTCCCTAGAGGATCTCTAATCGACCTGATAGTGATAGACTAACCTCAAATGTTGGCCTCTTTTTAATTGGCCAGTCACTGACGCAGGCGAGAAAGGACAGGGACCGTGGTGGGAGGTGACAGAACTGCACAATTTGAAATACCCTAGCATGGGTGACTTGAAATAGGTAAGCCTTGAAATGGGTGAGTCTTGAAATAGGCAAGAGTTTATTGTATTTTCAACCATGTCCTATAAAAATCAATTTAGTTACTTACTACCCGTGGCACCTACAATTACCATTCCTTTTTTTACATTCTCATTGTAATGAGAAGGTATTGGTTTTATGTAAAATTTGATCATCAAATCTCCATGTTTTGAGACCCCCTGAGTCAGAAAAAACGGTTTTCACGAAGGTGTCTGTCTGTAGTCTGTAGTCTGTAGTCTGTAGTCTGTGGGCACGATAACTTTCGAAAAAATAATCAGATTGGATTGTGCTTTGGCACACTTTTTGAGGGTTTAAAAAGAAAGAACAAGTTCGTTAACCAGCTAATTTGGTTCAAAATTCAAAAAGTTAGAACATTTTGAAAATTTTTGAGACCATTTTTTTTTAAGATTCGAAAATTCTATATAGGGCTATTCATAGTACTCAAAAACTCGAACAATTTATCTTAATGATTTTTTTGAATAGAAAAAAAAATTACCGGAGTTATAGCATTTTCAAAATTCCATAAAACAAACGAAAATGAACATTTTAACCCGAAGAAACGCACGATATGAAAAAAAGTCAGGAGGAGAAAAACGTTTCTTTTTGAACACCCTACAATATTTTTATAACAACTTTTTGAATTTTTCGAAAAATCAAACATTCAAATTTTGATCGCACAAAAAAATAATTAGAAAATAAAAAATTCCATTTTGCTGTCAAACTATGTGAGATACGATAAAAAGCGAATTAACCAAAATTGTGCACCTGAAAAAGATCTACAAATTTGTTGTTATTCACTTTTTGATATGACGCTTAGTTTTTGTTTTATTCGTAAAAAACTGTATTGAAAATAGAAAAATGAAATTTTTAGACGAATAACACAAGCTACGAAAAAAATGAGAAACATCAAATTTTTTATCCAAAGGAGGGCTACAAATTTGTTATGAATTATGTTTCGATAGGATGCGTAGTTTTTGTTTTATGCGTAAAAATAACATTGACAGTAAAAAAATCAAATTTTAGGAAAAACAATGCAAGGTACGAAAACAGATGAATGAACAAAAATTGCGCATTCAAAAAAGATTTACAAACTTGTAATAAATTTTTGTCGTAAGAATATATTCAAAATGAAAAAATTAACTTTTTTGGAAAACGGCACAAGCTAAAATAACATTTTAACTAATGAAATTTGTCGCCTAAATTATATCATTATTCTTCATTTGAAATCAAATACAAATTTAGTAATTTGTATATGACGAACATATAACACAAAGCACAAAGTGCGCGATCATCAGTCACTTGACTTAGTCCGTGGCTATGACGAAAAACCGGCTTCACCCGAGAAAAAGTTTTGAAAAATTAATTAATAATAATAATAATAATAATTATTATATCATATAGCCATTTCTTTGAATCAAAGAATCCTTTTTTCTGAGTGTATGTCGTTTAAGAAAATCTTCTTATGATATAAAATTCCAAATTAACCTATTAATTAAGTTATTTGCTTATAATTCCTGCTAGGAAAAATTCTTATATTTGGATAAAATTAATACGTATATTGAATACTGAAAGCCGATTAAAATTAAAATTAAAATTGTTTCTGTATGAAAGCTGATGTAGCTATTTTAATGTTTATTTTAAGTTATCATTATTAATTATCTTTATAGTACTTGAAAAGTAAAAATGTAAGCATATATTTTAATTTGATAACTAGGCGTTCAAAATATAAAATATGTTGTAAGCGCTTGTGGCGCGCTATTCGTCCTAGCATATTTTAATTAACACCACACATCTCCAATTATTTAATTATTTAATTATTCAACCTAAAAAATGTTGAGGAATTATTGCGATTATAATTAATACTAACTAAAATTTAATAAAAACGATATTGTTCAATGTTTTCAAATCTTTTGTCAAATCACTTAACTTTATATTGCTAATAACAATTTAGAAGATTTAAATTCTTTACTAAAGGTCTTAGATATTTTTACTTTCTATTCATTCTGTCATAAAATCTGGAAAAGTAGATGAACAAATTTAAGGGTGTATTCAGTAAATAATGTAAAGCTAAAGCCACATAAAAAATGTTGCATAATTTTTGGGGTAGTAGTAATTTCAAACTAGCTGTGAATTCGATCTCGAGTGTTTCCACTTTGTTTTTAATTATAATTATATGGTGCTCATTTCACGAGCACTTTGCTTCCTGTTAGCAAATGTATTTGCTTTCTCATAAAGGAAGCATTCGTTATTCTTTCAATAATTGACAAACAAAAGTCTTCATTTTGCTCAATTTAAAAATAGAAATTTACAAAAAATAAATACAAAATTATAAAATAATACAAAAAATTTTTAATTACAAAGACAATTGAGACAAATCAAGTTTTGTATTCAAAACGATAATTTTTCGAGCGGGAAAAGGGAAGGGAAAAGTTCTGTCGCATCCTATCCCTTTCCGAGCTTTATGATTTCTTTACGAAAATTGTCAGAATTACTCAATTTAAAAATTCATGATTAAAAAGTCTTTTCTATTCATGCGTCAACTTTGAATTATGTTAATGAAAAAAGTTTTACTATAAAAAACTGATTTTCCAAATATATAAATTAACGTAACTTCCCTACTCTTTACTAAAATGTATTAATATTATAGGTGAAACGATTAGTATCGAACCAAGGAATCTTTTTTACTCTTGCATCAACTTTGAATTATGCTAATGAAAAAAGTTTTACTATAATAAAAAACTGATTTTTAAAATATTATTGAGTGCTTAAAAAAATGCAATTAATATTTTGAGAAATCCTTCGGTCAGTTTCAAGATATTCGTGAGAAAATAAGCCCTCCAAATTTCATCAATTTATCTGCAACCGTTTTCTAGTTATGGTGTTCAGAAAAAAGTGTGACATCCACACACACACTCCAATGGGCGCACGGGTACACACACACACACATCCGGACAATTGCGTAGAATATTGTATTAGACATTTATAAATTGAGGAAGGTTTAATTAAATGAAGTTAAAATTTTTGGAAAATGTTACCATTACAAAGCTTCCTCTTTTAGGAAGCAAAATGGTAAAAAAGAATTTGTTTTTTAGGATATTTTTCTACAGAATGACGGGAAAAAAATTATTTAATACTAATCTGTAAATTATATCGATG
This sequence comes from Andricus quercusramuli, assembly GCA_932178445.1. NCBI lineage: Eukaryota > Metazoa > Arthropoda > Insecta > Hymenoptera > Cynipidae > Andricus > Andricus quercusramuli. The sequence goes on along the minus strand of CAKNXH010059375.1, from coordinate 23,446 downwards.
TTGGCGTATTTAAGACGTTATCATATAGAATCTTTTATTGTAATTATACAGACAAAAAAATATATATCTTATTTTCGCGTATTTATGATAAAACTCAAAATAACGAATAATAGCCATTTTTAGTTATTTTGGTACGAAAACAATTTTTTAATAGAAAAAAATGGTTCTAAAAATAAGTATTTACAACTATAATAATTATAGTCGTAAGTTATAAGAAACTAATCTTTAGAAAACTTTTTATTCATTGAAAGATTGATTTCGAGCCAAGATAACAACAAATTCGCTATTATTTGTTATTTTTACCCTTATCATGGATGCGCAAACATAGGATATATAACTTTTGGGCTCCCTCGGAATTTGAAATTTTTTTTTTCGCCCCACCCTAATGCAGATTGTCTGTTCTGAAAACAAAGGACTTTTACTTTATTAAGTGATCCGGGGATTTAATTAACCAATTGACTAGGCGTTTTATTCAGTTGGGTGTAATTCGACTTAAGAAATACTAATTGTTGTAAATTTAAGTCGGTTTTTTTAACAATTTTAGATGAGTTTTTTTTAGTAATAATTCTAAAATTTAAGCGAGGCAGTTATAATTGCAGGGAAATATGATTTCGAAATGGAAAGAGCTATTTATAGTAAGAAAGTATCAGTTGGTTTAATTAACGTGTGAAGTTTCAGCTTGACCGCATTTGTTGATATCAGTCTATTCAGACTTTACTTCCTGCGTCCGTTTCCGGTCGATGTTGAGTTTTGGAATTTCTGTCGTTTGAATATTTATGATTCAATCGGACCATGATGCTATAGAACAGTTTACTTCCGAATTACATTATGCATTCTTTCAGTTATCGATAACTTTCTAATAATGTTTTCAAATTCGAGGGTTTGTTAAAATTCGATCTTAACAATTTAAGAGCATTTAAAATTTGAACATTTACCAAATTTGAAAATATTTTTAATGTAGGTTTAAATTTGCGATGTTTCAATTCGAATATATTTAAAAACCTTTTAAATTAGAACGCTTATAATTTAAGTAATTTTTTTAATCAGTCCAGTCAAATTTTCTTGTTAATGAGTTTTAAAATCATTTTTCATCTAAGAACTTTACATTCTTTAAACCTGGAGCCCTTCAAAATATCTTTCTAGTTGTAAATTAGATTCTTCAAGTATTTTTATAAATTATGCTCTAAAATCTAAAAACGTTTTCAAACTTGAAATACTTTATAAATTAACTTTATAAAAATCAAACTATCTAAATTTTTATCACTCATAAATAATATGAGAAAATCATACTGTGGTCATAAACATGAGTCACTACTTGAATTACAAGGAAAACTGCACGAATAATCTAAAGAAAAAGTAATCAAAATGAGTCTTAAATTAATTGAGAACGAAAAGGCAAGTACCGCTATTGTGAGCTGGAAATAATCTTATACGTTATTCTTAGAAAACGAAATATGCAAAAATAAATATATTCGAAGCAAAATTGCTTGAAAAAGGTATAAAACTGGAATACCTTCCACTTTTCACATAATCAGAAACAAATGATTTCTTTCTTATCGTTAAATTATTCTTTTAAAATTACCACCTTGAATGATAAAAATACATTATATGTCTTGAAGCGATATACTGATATTCTGAAATTATTATCTAGTTTCTGTAATAACATTTCATATTTGATAAAATGAAGGGAAAAGTCTACCATCGCAGACTCTAATTTCTAAAATATGTCTTTCTGATTAAATTGTCTACACAGTGAACATGATTTTTTTATTTAAATAAAATTTCCAATTAAATTTTGTTCTAGTTCCTGGGAAGAAGAGTGGTTTCCTGTGTTGACCAAATTCTTATAAAAAAATTGCTTTGTTAGCAATAAATAGTTAAATATTGCCGAAATCGCCATTTTTGGGCTATTCAAACTTAGTTATCTCGAAAACCTGACGTGATAGAGAAATTTGGAGGTAAGATCAATAATTGAACGCACAAAATTACGCAGGAAACCACTCCTTTATTACCGCATAAAATACGAGCAGGTCTGTGTCATCTATAAAAATGAATAATATTAACAAAAAAAATGAAGAAATATTAGTTCCTGTGACTGAATTCATTTTAAATAATTAATCAGGTTTCAAGTCGAAGAATCTCTCAGCGACATATTTTTCCGATTTGAGAAAAAAAAATTTACACAAAGCTGCGAGTATTTGAATGTTACTCTTTTATAAGTGTGCGGGCTAAAATGTTTTTGAGGCCGAGAACGTTTTTTTCCTGAAAATATAATTTTCTAATTTTTCTTGTAAAGGATGCAACATATCACAAAAGAGCAGGAGGTATTTTCTAAAAGAAATTTTCTATAAATGTGCGAATTTTTATCTTAACTTTATTTTATCTTACGTTGTGTCCAACAAAAGGGTGAACATTCGATTTTGTGAAAAAATATAACATTCTGTCGCTGAAAGATTATACAACTTGAGTATAGAATAGGATGGTTCAAAATCACTTCTTTTTGTCATGTTTTTGTGGGGTTTTTAGAATAACTTCTGTGGGTCTATGAAAATGTTATGGGAAGTTTACGAAGAATTCTATGTATCAATCATATAGCTGAAAAGTACCAGTAAATCTTCTCTTAAAAATTATTAATGTTGGTGTAGTGTAAGAATTTTCGATATTTTAAATAATTGATTGAATAATTGATTAAAAAAACTCCTTGGTCCAAATCAGAATTGTTTTGAATTTAAACATGATTTTTTTTTTGCAAATAAAAATTTTCCTGAATTTGAAACTTCCCTCTTCCAAATTTTAGAAAAAGGGAGATACTGAATTTCTGAATTATAATAGAGAATGTTGTAAATAAATATAATTCTGACTTGGAACAAGGAATTTCCGTAAAAAATTATAATTTGGACTTTTGGGCTGAGAATTTCCGTAAAGAATTATTATTTTCACTTTTTAAAAGGAAATTTCCGTAAAAAATTATTATTTTCACTTTGGAACAGGGAATTTGCGTTAAGAATTACAATTTAGACTGTGAGACAGTGAGTTTCTGTAAAGAATGATAATTTTGACTTTTGAACAGGAAATTTACGTAAAGAATTATTATTTGATTTGGAACCACGAATTTTCGACATGGAACGGAAATTTCGTAAGATAATTTTAATTCTCATTCAGAAGAAGGGAATTAAAAAAATCCCTGTTCAAGTTCCGCATTATAATGTTTTTATAAAATTCTCTGTTCGAAATCAGAATGGTACTTTGTATGACTAAGAATTATCTGATGTTCCAACTCTAAATGATTAGAAATCTCTTGAAATATTAAAGTCGTTTGAAATCATTCTTTGAACTTTTTGAAATTCACCGGAAAAATTAACAATTGACCCGGACAAATTCTGGAAATGACCAGGAATTTAAAATCATCTATTGGGTAGCACCTTGAAAGTCCTCTACTAGTCCTATAACTTTTCCTTAACATTTTCCCATACCTACAGAAGTTATTCCAAACCCCCCGAAAAGTAATTTTTCCATATTTAAAATGAATGGGAAATTTTCATTTTCCGCAGGAACTTTGCCCTCCAGCACGAAAAAAATTCCAATGCATTTTTGAACCACCCGAGAGTAGAACTTGCGTGATTTGAAATGGATTTAGTCTTGTATCAAATATCAGTCTGATGGTTCAGTCTCTTTTTAAGGGATCAGTCTACTTTAGACGCTAAAAAAGGCGATATTTGGGAATTTGTTGTAAGCATGCTATAAAAAATATTGTTATAAAACTTGTTAGTTTTGCCAAATGAAGTCTTCAAATACATAAACAAATTTTGTCTTTATTTACTTTGTTGAATTTTTATGTACAAAAACTGCAGTTGAACTTAACTCCTCAAAAAGTAGGTAGGTCGATGGTAGCCATGAAAACCTGATAACGGCTTATCGGAAACAAAAAAACTAAGAGTTTCAGATTCAGTATGATTGTGGCTTTGGCAAGACCTATGCATATTAATATTTATCAGTAAATAACAAAGTGGCGGACAAAAAAAACGAGGTATTTTTCACAGTTTTTGGCACCAAAAAAATAATAAACTAGCTGTGAATTCGATCTCGAGTGTTTCCACTTTGTTTGTATTTATAATTATATGGTGCTCATTTCTCGAGCACTTTGCTTCCCTTTAGCAAATGGATTTGCTTCCTCATAGAGGAAGCATTAGTTATTTTTTTCAATAATAGACAAACCAAAGTCTTCATTTTCTTCAATTTAAAAATAGAAACTTACAAAAAATGAAAAATTACAAAATAATACAAAAAATGTTTTAAATACAAAGACAAATCAGACAAATCAAATCTTGCGTTCCAAATAATAATTTTTTGAGCTGGAAAAGGGAAAGGAAAAGTTCTGTCGCACCCTATCCCTTCCCCAGCTTCATGATTTCTTCACAAAAATTGTCAGAATAATACTCTATTTGAAAAATTATGATCAACAAGTCTTTTCTATTTATGCATCAACTTTAAATTATGTCGATGAAAAAAGTTTTTCTGTTTGAAACTGATGATTCAGATATTATAAATAAGCAGAACTTCCCTAATCTTCAATAAAGTGTATTATTGTTATTATAGATCAATCGATTTGCCTCGAATCAAGAGATTTTTTCCGTTCTTGCATCAATTTTGAATTATGATACTGAAAAAAGTTTTACTATGAAAAACCGTGTTTTCAAATATTATGCAATTTCACAATTTCCATACTCTTCAATAAAATGTATTAATATTATAGGTCAATCGATTCGTCTGGAATCAACACATCTTTTCTGTTATTGCATCAACTTTGAATTATGTTAATGAAAAAAGTTCTACTATAAAAAAACGATTTTCAAAATGTATGAATTACCATAACTTCCCTACTGTTTGATAAAATGCGTTATTATTATAGGTCAATCGATTCGTTTCGAACCAAGGAATCTTTTATATTCTTGCATCAACTCTGAATTATGCTAGTCAAAAAAGTTTTACTATAAAAAACCGATTTTCAAAATATATAAATTACCATAACTTCCCTACTCTTTGATAAAATGCATTATTATTAGAGGTCAATCGATTCGTTTCGAACCAAGGAATCTTTTATATTCTTGCATCAACTTTGAATTATGCTAGTGAAAAAAATTTTACCATAAAAAAACCGATTTTCAAAATATATAAATTACCATAACTTCGCTACTCTTCAATAAAATGTATTAATATTATAGGTCAGTCGATTCGTCCCGAATCAAGGAATCTTTTATATTGTTGCATCAACTTTGAATTATGCGAATGAAAAAAGTTTTACTATAAAAAACCGAGTTTTAAAATATTATTGAGTGCTAGAAAAAAATGCAATAAATATTTTTAGAAATCCTTCGGTCAGTTTCAAGATATTAGTGAGGAAAATAAGCTCTCCAAATTTCATCAATTTATCTGCAACCGTTTTCTAGTTATCGTGTTCACAAAAAAGCGTGACATCCACACACACACACACACACATCCGGACATTTGATTAGAAGATTGTATTAGACATTTTTAAATTAGGGAGGGTTTAATTAAATGAATTTAAAAATTTTGAAAAATGTTACCATTACAAAGCTTCCTCTATGAGGAAGCAAAATAAAAATTTTAACGAGGTCATAGGTGATGCTGAATCTATTCATGTGTAGAATATTAGGTTCAAATTTCATAAGGGTCGGTTCACTGGTTTTGAAGAAATCGTGGCTACCGTACGAAAAAACATTGTTTCGAGAAAAACGCGTTCAAAGTTTTTCCAAATGATGAATCATATTAAAAAATAGTAAACAATGAAATTTTAACACGGTCTTAGGTCATACTGAAGCTATTCATGTGTAAAATATTAGGTTAAAATTTAATTAGGATCGGTTCACTCGTGTTGAAGAAATTATGGCTACCATAAGAAAAATCGATTTTTCGAAGTTGACAAAGTAGACTGATCCCTTAATTAAACGGGTGATTTCGTTCCAGGTTCGAAACGCGAAACCCAGCAATAACCACAATTTTTACTAATCAAACTTGTTTGTTTCAGGAGGCGACCACGAGGAGGAAATCGAGGCCGTGGAGCCTCGATCCGGAAGATGATCGACTCGTGATCGAGGCTGTTAATCAAGAAACAGCGAGGGGTGTAAATAGAAATCTGGACGTGGCGGCGGGTATATCAAAAGCTCCGGTAACGGCGTCGGTACCGGTACCGGCACCGGCGAGTTGCAGGAAGAGAGCCTACCGAAGAAGAAGGTGGGAGCTCACGTCGTGGAACAATCCACTGAGAAAGACGATCTCGCTCCCGCTGCGAAAAACTGGCGGAGGTGGAGGTGGAGGAAGAAGAGAAAAAAGCGCTGACGCGATAGGAAACATTTTCAGGAAGAATTAAGGTCTAAGCGTTGCAGGCGCATGAAATCAAATGGTGATATGATCGGCGGAATCAGTCGTCGAAATTGGGCCTTGCGCCTCTCGCTGGTCCTGAACGTTTGCGTCTTCCTCTACGTTTGTGCCCATTTTGGATCATCATCGGGACCCTGGGTCGAAGAGTCCCCCAATTTGGGTGCGTCCCAGGTTCAAGCCGAATCTGTCTTCGGAAATGGAGCCGCCACTGATCACAGGATCAACGAGACCAAAATGGCCTTATCTTCCTCGTCTTCCGACGCCTCCGATTCCTCGTCTTCTTCGACAACTTCTAAAATCAAGCAGGCGAAAATAATCGCACACAAGTCGTCCAATTTAGAGAAAGCTCCGAGCTTGAAGGAACCGAAAAAGTCTTTGGGGAAAAAGAATGAGACTTTGAAAGAAGGGAATGTTATGAAAGTTGGCGAGGCTCTGAAGGATCAACAGAATAAAACGGTATGTAATTATTCGGATATATTCTATTTCTTATAGACTGAGGCAAATAGAGTAGATATTGTAAAAACTTGATACCCAGGGTCTTCAAGAGTCTTAAGGGTTTCCAACCATTTTCAAAGGATTTGAAATATTGTAGGATTTTAAAAAGTTTCAAAGGAATTTTTAATAGATTTAAATAATTTGAAGAGATTCCAGAGGATTTTAAAGATTTTAGGGTATTTTGACAAATTTGAAGGAATTTTACAGAGCTTCAAAAAGTTTTAAAAGATTTGAAAGGATTATAAATATTTTAGGATATTTTAAAAGTTTGCGATGAATTTTTAATAGATTTTAATAATTTAAAAGTATTCCAAAAGATTTTAAATATCTTCGGGTATTTTTAAAACTTTCAAAAAATTTTAAAGAGCTTCAAAAAGTTTCGAGGTATTTTGAAAGATTGCAAAAGATTTGAAGCTATTGACAAAAATCTTATGGTGTTTTAAAGAATTTCACGGGATTTTATAATAATTATAATGGAAAACTTTTTTAACATTTCAAGCTATTACTAATGATTTAAAAGAATTTTAAAGGTTTTAGGATGTTTTAAAAGTTTCCAAGGAATTTTAATAATTTGAAATTTTTTTCAAGAATTTTAAAGATTTTAGGGTATTTCTAAATATTTAAATAAATTTTTAAGAGCTTTAAAACATGTCAAGGCCTTTCAAATGATTTGAAGGGTTTTTAAATATTTTACGGTATTTTAAAATATTCCAAGGCATTTTCAATAGATTATAGAAATTTCAAGGGAAGTCCAACGATTTTAATGATCTTAAGGGATTTTAAAAAAGTGGTATGCAGTTGTAATGATTTACTGAGAATTTCGGAAGATATGAAACCATTGTACAGGACCCATAATCCTATTATTTTTTTTTAAATTCTTTTGACATTTTTTTAATTCACTCAATTCTATCCAGAAGTCTTTTAAACTCACCTTAAATCTGAGGCATTTCATCAAGTCCCTCTGAATTCCCTTGCATTTTTTTAAACTAAATTCAGTCTTAATGAATTCATTCAATTTTTGCATAGTTTTCAATTCAACTTGAATTGTTTGATGTCTTTTGAATCGAATTCTTTTAAATTCAAAATAATGTTAGTTACATTATTAATGCACATTTCTTTTTTTTTTTGGTTTGAAATTAGTCACTTTTTCACATTTTTTAAGTAAATGATACTGTGGCAGCCCTGAGAATAATCAATTAAACATTTATGAATTTAAACTTAAAATGGTTTTATTCTATTTATAATGGATTCTGCTGCTCGGTGGGTTCCTGTCACCACTACGCAGCGCGTCCTCGGGTTGCGGATAGAGGAACGGCCCGTTAGGCTGAACAGCCCCTCAGGTTAGCTGCGAATACAAGAATAAGCAGCCGCGGACAGCCGATAGGAACCAGTCGTGGGTGTGGTGAGCCCAGCCTAAGATGTTGGCCTAGCACTGCCTAGCACTGGTAGAAAACACGATGACCATGGTTTGGGAGGACCCACCCATTCACGTTCATACGCAATGAGGGGGTCCTGGCAGGCCGAGGTGCAGCGTGTATCCACCTAGAAACACTACCCCGAACCAAAACTAAAAATCTTGTAAGGGAAAAATCCTGCTGCCCATTGGACACCGCAGCGATGACACTGCCCGCAAGGGATGTGTGGAATGATTCGCCTGTATAGGGCCAAAGGGGTACTGATGCCAGAATTGGCGCGCTGCCTTGCAGGGGGACGTTAGGATACGAGGATGAAACTGTAATGTGTCTGACGACAAGTTGACATGGTCCTTGTCAGGGTCGGAAAGCTCCCATACTTAGACCTAGGGAGGTATGGGGGTTATCACTCCTGGGACAGTGGACTCACCTACGATCGGAATAGGATCCTAACGTGCGGATGATCTTGAAACTACCATGGCTAACTTGCAAAAACAAAAAACTACAGTTAAAGATCTAAGGGTGGGAACTCTAAACGTGCGTAGTCTATATACTGGCGGATTTAGCGAACTCATTAAGATAGCAAATGATTACAGAACTGACTTAATAGCACTTCAAGAAACCTGCTGGTCGGGAGATTTCGGGTCAATTTCTAAGGATAACTATACTTTTCACTTCGGGGGAGCTAAGGGGCGCACAATGGGGACCGGTTTTCTTATTAATAAACGAATTTCGCAAGCGGTTGTCGACATGCAATTCATTAACGATCGGTTATCATACATTGTACTGAAGGGTATTTTCAGCAAACAGGTATTAATCAACGTGCACTGCCCCACCGAGGACAAAGACGAAGACACTAAAGATCTCTTTTACGAAACAATCGAGCAGGTTTTTGACAAGTTCTCAACTTTTGACGCAAAAATAGTATTGGGAGATTTCAACGCGAAAATTGGAAAAGAACCGATGTATAGGCCTACAATAGGATCAGAAAGTTTGCATGACGTCAGTAATGATAATGGAACTAGAGTAATAAACTTTGCAGCTTCAAAGAACCTCGTTGTCAAAAGCACATATTTCAAGCATAAAAATATACATAAGGCCACCTGGAGATCACCGGATGGTAACACTCACAATCAGATTGATCACGTTCTAATTGACAGAAGACGTCATACAAACATTCTCGATATAAGATCGTATAGGGGAGCGGATTTAAATTCAGACCATTTTCTCGTGATAGTAAAACTAAGATCTAGGCTAGCGATCAGTAAGAAAACAAGCCGCACAGAGCCAACAGCTCGTTTCAATATAGATAAGTTCAAAACAGCAACAGAAACATTAAATTATCAAGTTGAGATTTCTAATAGCTTTGACGGTCTCCAAGAACAGAGAGACGATAACAATAATTACGAGGAGGACCCGGAAACCCTATGGAGCAATATAAAAAAGGCGGTAAAGACAGCCGCGAAACTTACGATAGGTTTAAAGAAAGTAACAAAAAGCAAACCATGGTATGACGAAGAGTGCAAACTCGGGTTTGAAAAACGTCGGAAGGCCAGACTAAGTAGTTTACAAAATAAGTGCGATCAAACACATAAGAAGTATCTCGAGATTAGTAAAAGTACAAATGGGCTCTATAGATCCAAAAAAAGGGAGTGGAAAAAGAATAAAATACTAGCAATAGAAACGCATAATAAACAGAATAACCCGCGCGAGATGTACAGGGGAGTCAATTTTATAAGGAAAGGCTTTCAAAGTAGAACGGAAGTAATGAGGGACGAAAATGGCAACCTAGTAGCCGACGCGACAGAGAGACTGAATTTATGGAAAGAATATTTCGATAAACTATTAAATGTACGCGAAGCCCCCGTTGAAGGTAATCTCGGCGAAATCCACACTGCTGATCTACTAATTGATGATCCTGCTGATATAGAAATATAAATGGCCATAAAGATGTTGAAAAATAACAAAGCCGCGGGCATCGACGACCTACCGGCTGAACTGATAAAAAATGGAGGCCCTTGCCTCAAAAGACAAATTTGTAAATTAATACGCACAGTTTGGAAAACAGAACGCATTCCAGAGGAATGGAATGACTCTATTGTTATTCCTATCTTTAAAAAAGGCGATAAAATGAACTGTAACAATTATCGGGGAATTTCACTTGTGTCGTCGTGTTATAAGGTCCTGTCCAATGTAATCTTAGGTAGGCTAACTCCTTTCGCCGAGGAAATCATTGGGGATTACCAGTGTGGATTCCGCCGAAACCGATCTACAAGCGATCAAATGTTCACAATTAGACAACTGCTAGAAAAAAAATGGGAATTTAATGAAGCAGTGCATCAGCTATTTATCGATTTTAAAAAAGCTTACGACTCTATTATACGCGCGCGAATGTACTGGATCCTAGAGTTCTTGGGTGTGCCAAGAAAATTGGTTAGACTTATCGAAATTTGCTTAAGCGGCAGTAGGGGAAGAATACGCGTAAACGGAAGGTTATCTGAAGAGTTTTCGATCCGCGATGGTCTGAAACAGGGCGATGCACTTTCGTGCGTCCTTTTTAACTTAGTTTTAGAATACGTCGTTAGGCAAGTGCAGGCGAATCCGACCGGTGCTACCCTCAATGGGGTAATACAAATTCTTGGATATGCGGATGATCTCGACATACTAGGGGATGATAAAGAAACGGTAGCTAAAAATGCAGAAATCTTGATCACAAAAGCCAAAGATATTGGCTTGGAGGTTAGCGAAACGAAAACAAAATATATGACCGTCGTCAGATCTCAACAAAGTAATCAAGATGGGGATCTAACAGCCGGAAATATGAAATTCGAAAGGGTTAGCGAGTTCAAATACCTCGGGTCAATTATAACTAGCGAAAATAAGATTAAAACGGAAATCAACGCGCGACTGCACGCTGGCAATGGGTGCTACTATGCAGCAAACACACTATTAAAATCGCGATTGCTATCTAGAAACATCAAAGTAAGAATCTACAAAACAATAATAATGCCGGTCGTCATGTACGGGTGCGAAACGTGGGCGCTGACGAAAGGAGAGGAGAATAGGTTTAGAGTTTTTGAGAATAAAGTACTTAGAAAAATCTATGGTCCAAAAAGGGACGAAGAGACCGGCGAATGGAGAAAACTGCATAATGATGAGCTGCATGCTCTCTACGGGTCAGCAAATATTAATAGAGTAATGAAAGCGCGTAAACTAAGATGGGCGGGGCATGTAGCAAGAATGGGAAATGAAAGAACAGTGGCGCAAGTTTTAAGAGGGAAACCGATTGGTAAGAGACCCTTAGGCAGACCGAGAAATAGATGGGAGAAAAATGTAAGGGATGATTTAAAAGAACTAGGACATGATTACTTAAACTGGATGGAGGATGCACAGGATAGAGATGTGTGGCGGTCTCGGGTAGATGAGGCAATGAACTTTCGAGTTCGAACTGCTAATCTATAATAATAATGGATTCTGTATTAAAAAGGTTACAAGATTCGAATTTTTGTCTTTAAATATTAATGGTCAGGGAAAATGAAAAATTGTCAGGGAAGAACCAGAGAATTTTTAAAATAAAAGTTTTGCGGTCACCCTGCTGATAGACTCGAATTGCAAAACTACTTGTAATTAAGATGTCAGCATTTCCATACAAATTGATCGAGTACAAAAAGTGTTGATCGATCAGCTGCTGAGAACTTAATTACCTGAGTGAGCTTCAGATTAGATTTTATGGCAGTGGGAAATTAAGATTGGTAAAGTGTTTCAAGAATTTGAACTAGGAGAATTCCCTTCCTAAATATCATCCTCAAATTAAAACTTTGAATTTTTTATATATTAAATACATAAATTATCATTCCTATGACGAGATTAAATATCAACATGACATTCTTTAAATTAAAAATTTGGTTTAAAAAATTCTTTTTGTTGTGTAATAAATGATAAAATAGCTCGTCTCTGTGTGTAGCATAAAAATTGGAAGCAGCTATTGGGGGGAAATGTATGTAATAAAATATGGATACGTTGGAAACTCAGTATCTCCTTTTTCCATATTCAATTCAGAAGTACTAATTTATAATTTAATTTTTGCACAGGTTCAGTTGATTGCCCGATCTTCATTAAATCTTCAGGATGCGATTCCCTGCCATGAAAAATCAGTGGAACCCAGAAAAGCTCAACGGGGTGACTATTGGGTTCTCTATAATTACGTGCCAATGAGTATGTACGTGCATTGCTGGGAAAGTATAACTTATACGACGCACGCTGATTACACCTTCCTTGACAATCTGGAACCCTTGCTTGATCGATGGAGAGCACCGATATCGATCGCCCTTCACGCACCCGGTACCGACTTTCCACCAACTCTGGAGGCAATTAAATACGCACGAAATTGCGGAAGCCCTTTGATCGCCCAGTTGGTTACCTTCCACATCTACTTCAGCAGCAAACATGTACCCAAATCGGTTAGTTTCAAGAATTGACCCATTTTTTACATTATCATTATAATAAGAAGGTACCGCCAAACGAAGTAATTTCGGACAATTGGAGTAAATTTGGACGTTCCTAAGTTGATGGTTTAAATTACTTAAGGGGGTTTTAACCAGAACCTAGAACCAGTTAAGGCTTTATTAAGGCTTTTACTGGTTCTAGATTCTGATTAAACCCCTTTTAAGTAAGTTAAACTATCAATTTAGGAATGTTCGAATTTACCCTGAAATTATCCCGTTTGACAGGTATTAGTTTTATGTCAAATTTCTCTTCATCGGGTCTCAAGTCATCAAATCTCCACGGCTTCAAACCCACTGAATCAGAAAATTTTTGTTACGGAAGTGTCTATCAGTCTGTCTGTTGTCTGTTGTAGTCTGTAAAGCTACGTACCAATTTAGGGTTATTTTTAAACCTCCCCCCCCCCCCTCTTGTTGATGCCCGTATTTTTATGTTACCCTCCACCACCCGAAATTAAATTGGTAACGTCATTTTCGGCACCTTTCAATGGTGAAGGTGGGTCACTCGTGCTCGGTGCTTTAAAAATTGCTCCAAAGTGCTCTAAAAAATTGCGAAAAATTCATGAAATCCTATCAACTATCCTAGTATAAGGATCAATCACTATACTGCCGATTTGATCATTTGTTTAAACATTACAATATAATTCCCTCCGCCCTTCTCTACAACCTAGCAGAGGGAGAATCTTTTGGCGAGGCACGAGTGACCCACCTTTACCATTTAAGGGATAACCTGACCCAAAACAAATTCTTTGAAAGAAAATTAATTTGGCTTTTGGATCTTCAACCAAATATAAGAATTTTTATCCCCAAAAGACGTCGTTTTAACAACAGCAACAAAATTTTAATCCACAAAATTGCCTTAGCAACCAAATAGTTAAACTTACAAGCAAAAAAATTCTCTCTCTCTCTCTCTCTCTCTCTCTCTGTCTCTCTCTTTAAATGTACAATATTTGAATTGTGTGGGAAATTTTATGAAATTATTAAATGTACATAGAAACTATAAGAACCATTATTCGTTTTATATCTACAAAATTATTCCATTCATAATTAGAATATGCCACCGCTTGTAGTGAAATTTAAATTTCGTTGTTGTTACTTACCGAATTATCTATTATAATTGATTTAACTTTTTAAAATTAATATTTTTATTATTTTAAAGACAAACGTTCAAAATTGAGCGACTTGAATTTTAAACGTGTATAGGAATTTTCAGAAGTCTCATTTTTTTTAAAGTTACCAATAAAAAATGTACAAATTTTCAATTAACTAATTCCAAACTAAACTATTTAAGATTTGAATAAAACTTTGGTAGTTGCCGTGCCAAAAAGCAGGCCTCTAGAAAAAAAAAGTTTTGTATTATTTTAAGATTTGAAATTAAACTATCAGTAATATTAAGTGAAAGAAAAAACATTATTTCTCATGATCAAAAAAGTTTAAAACTTACGAAAAATAATTATTTTAACAATAATTTTTGTAATTGAATTTTTTCTTACTGTCACTTCTTACAAATTTGTTTAAAATGATTGAATTTTAATCAATCTGGCTCACTTTTCAAGGGGGAAATTCCCTACAACTCTAATGCTTTGAATTTAAAAAAAATGCGAATAATCGGCATGTATAGTTATGTATTCAGATAATTTTTGTCTTTAAGAAAAATCGTTCTAAAGATTTCAGGCATAAAAAAAATTCTTTCAAAATTGAAAACAGTGGTTTTATGAGGAAATCCCCTCCACCCACCCCCCCCAATGATTTATTAAAATTCTACTATTATTTTTAATTCCATTCATTTGAAAGGCTTCGATTTCAAAATATTTAATTTCAAACGTTTGTTTTTGTTTAATTCAGTTATCTTAAATTCAGAAAAATGTTTTTGGAATTTAGCGAAATTGGTCCAAATTTAAGACCTGATTATCTAAATTTTAGAATGGTGTCTCAAATTCAGAAATTTTTTACTTGAAATCATATAATGCCAATTATTTTAAGGTGTATCAATTGGCTTGAAACAATTTCAAATCAAGGAATCAAATTACCATTCACTGAGATATAACATAATAGACAATACATTAATATATATATATAACATACAGAAAATACGTCACTAATATATTTTTTATTGTTAGAACACAGAACAATGTTCAAGACTTCATTTTATTTTGCAAAACTTTTTCAATTCAAGACTTCGAATTGAGGAAAATAAAATCGATCATAAAAGTTTCCTCTGGAAAATGCAAATTAAAACCCTTTCTTTTAATAAACTCGCAAGAGACAACAGCCTCATCCAATGTTGACTCAATTTACCATTTTAAATTCTGTTCATTAAAATGAATTCTTTATTTATAAAAATAACTCGGAAAAAAGTTCATTCAAGAAGGTTATATCTTCCCATATTAATTACATTTCTATTTTTAATACCATCTCGAAAAACTAGTTAGAAATCATCGGTTTAAGATTGATATCAAACGCACAACCCTGATCTTAATAAATGACTCGATTTCCTTCTAAAATCTGCATTTAATCTTGTTATTACCGTTAGATGGAAATCTCATATAAAAGTAGAAAAATGTAAATACCCATTGGAATGCGCAAATTAAAGTAAGAATTTGTAGGTACTCAAATGTAATTCGACTGGTTTAAAAAGGATGAGATGGTATTTCACAACAATTTATAATGAACTTCCCAGTTATTTCTTCTCCAGTAGATTTTAGCGATCGTAATTTCAAGTTTTATGGCGCCGGTCGTGAACATTATAAACACGGAAAAGGTAAATCCGAGAATCCGTGTTAGCTTCTTCGGTCATTTTTCCCTGACCCCAATTTAACACCATTAATGTATATATATTGTAATAATAACGATTACCTAAGCACACCTTAGCGTACTTCATCATGAGGTAGTCGATCTGACAGTGGATGTGTCATCCACTTATTATGCAATCGCTAATTGGATTTCATAAGTAAAAAAACTTTCAAATCGATGTAGCGCCTATCGAGCCCTCGGGTCAATTATTTCAGTAATAACGTATCGATTTAGCCTTTTAACTTTAAATATTTATTTTCCAGATATTTACATTTTCACATTCTCACAGAGTGCACAGTCTTTCCCTTATATGCTAGAATATGCTACCGCGAATAGTGGACGTTTTTTTCAACTTACATAATTATCCATTATAATTAACTTTTTTTTAATTTGACTAATTTAAAACTAATTTATTTAGGAATTTATTTTTTCGCTGAATATATACAAATTAAATATTTTCGAAATCAACTATAATCAGTGGTGTAGTTCTAAAAGAAAAAAGTGGCCTGGCTGTACTTTCCAAAAACTAGTAAACTAGTTTAAGGAAAGTACAGCAATATTTAATTTGTATATATTCAGCGAAAAAATAAATTCCTAAATA
>CAKNXH010059374.1:190707-225476 GCA_932178445.1 Andricus quercusramuli | reverse complement strand
TCGTCGTCGTCGTCGTCGTCGTCGTCGTCGTCGTCGTCGTCATCGTCGTCGTCATCGTCGTCATCGTCATCATCGTCGTCATCATCATCATCATCATCCAGTTCATCTTCAGACTTCTGAGTAATGAAGCTAATGATTCTTTGTCAAGCAAGAGTATTTCTCATGTCTTTTTAAATTATCGAGTCTCGAATACGTTCTGGAACAACTTGAACATGTGGAAATCATATTGTCACTGACACAGTAAAACTGACTGTTCATTCATGAAAGCTGAGTTTATATCATCGTCATCATCTACCGCAACCTCCTACTCCTCATTTCCTCCTCTTCCAACTCCTCCTTCTCATGTCCTCGTCTTTCAACTCCTCATCCTTCTCATGTCCTCCTCTTCCAACTCCTCCTCCTTCTCAAGTCCTCTTCCCTCCTCCTCATATTCTCCTCTTCCAACTCCTCTTTTAACTTCTCCTCATCCAACCACCTGAAAACAGTATTTTAAACATGGTGTTGAAACTAGTTTCAACACTTTAGTTGAAAATGCATCCGAGTCCTCATCATTTTCTCCTCCTTCTCATTTCCTCCTTTTCCAACTCCTCCTCTGCATGTTCTTCACTTCCAACTCCTCTTCATCGCACCAGCTGAAAACAGTTTTTTAACCATAGAGTTGAAACTAGTTTCAACTCTTCAGTTGAAAATGCATCCAACTCCTCCTCCTTCTTATGTCCTCCTCTTCCAACTCCTCCTCCTCATGTTCTCATCTTACAATTCCTCTTCATCCAACCAGCTGAAAACAGTTTCATTTTTAACTGAAGAGTTGAAACTAGTTTCAACTCTATGCTTAAAAAACTGTTTTTAGCTGGTTGGATGCAGAGGAGTTGAAAGATGAGTTGGAAGAGGAGAACATGCGGAGGAGGAGTTGGAAGAGGAGGAAATGAGAAGGAGGAGGAGAAAATGAGGAGGACCTGGATGCATTTCTAACTAAAGTGTTGAAACTAGTTTCAACACTATGTTTAAAAGACTGTTTTCAGATGGTTGGATGAGGAGAAGTTGAAAGAGGAGTTGAAAGAGGAGAGCATGAGGAGGAGGGAGGAGGACTTGAGAAGGAGGAGTTGGAAGAGGAGAACATGAGAAGGATGAGGAGTTGGAAGACGAGGACATGAGAAGGAGGAGTTGGAAGAGCAGGAAATGAGGAGTAGGAGGTTGTGGTAGATGATGAGGATGATATAAACTCAGCTCTCATGAATGAACAGTCAGTTTTACTGTGTCAGTGACAATATGACTTCCACATGTTCAAGTTGTTCCAGAACATATTCGAGACTCGATAATTTAAAAAGACATGAGAAATACTCTTACTTAGTAAAGAATCATAAGCAGGATAAGAGAAACTTAGACCAAATTGCAAAGGTACCTGGAAGTCTAAGGACAATGCAAAACAGTAACAGGCTGATTGATAAGGATAGGAAAGCAGTTCATCGAAAGTATAAGATTTTCAAACCTGACGAGAAACAAGCTACTCAGGAAGCCTGGAAACCACAATTATCTCCACTGAAGAATCTAGCGTGCATTACTCAGAAGTCTAAAGATGAAGTGGAACCGCTTGTGAAGAAGCAAAAAGTAGAAGCAGAAGAAGAATTTAGCCAAGTTGACAATTCTCCATCCGTGATACTCAAAAATGATATTGATAATGAGGATGATAATGATAATGATGATAATGACGACGATGAGGAGGATGATGATGCTGAAAGTGACCCTTCCTCTGAATATGACATGGAAGCCAAAATCTTAGATTATTGGAAAGATCCAAATAAATTTTTAGATCGATTACGCTTTCTTTCACAAGCTCAGGTAGCTGGAAACATGAATATTGTACACGAAATTATTTCAATTGTTAATGAAATACGAGAGGCTGGTATAACTGAATAATATTTTTTTAGTTTAGCAACTAGTTGAATGTAATAAAATTAACATTTGAAATTACTGATTCAACATTTCCTGTAGATAACATTTGAAGTTTTTTACTATCCGATATTATATATAGTTTTTACGTTTATTTTAATAACGAAATGGGTTAAATAAATCAATAATATCGGTTGGTGGTAACCAAACCAAACTCCGTTCTTAGACTGTTGTCGATAAAATCCAAGTGATCAATTTTTTGGTCTTTACAGTCTTATAAAAAACAACACATTGTTATTCTGGTGTCAAAATTTTAATACGATCGATGTTTCGGCTCGACTTTGAGCCATTTTCAAGATCTAAACAAAAAAATTTTTTAAATTTTTTAAATAAAATGAACAAAACTTAATTAAAGTCGAAACAACAATTTGAATAAATATATGGTAAAAACTAAAAACAAATACCTGAAGTCGATAAAAATTGTCGGAAAAACATTAATAAAAAACTGATGTCACGTCAATAATACTGTAGTCAAATTAATAAACAAATCAGTATAAAATCAAAAGATCTTTAATTCTCTAGCGAGATATTAAAGATCCGTAACATCTGTACTACATTTTTAGCGATAAGTCAAAGCAACATTTAACAACGATGACATGAAGATACATTGAACGAAACAGACGGGTGTTTACATTAATCAAACCTACAAATTCACTTTACAATTATATCGATGGTAACATCAAAACAGACCCAAATGAGACAAACGGGCCAAATGTCAAAAATGTGAAAGCAGGACGGGTGAAAATGTTTAAGGAAACATGATCGAAATTATTTTAATATACTTTGATAAATTTTATTGATATTTATCGTTTCAATCTGTAAATTTATCGATTCTTTATGAAATTTATTAATGAAGATGGACTCTAAAATACGTCTTTTAAATTCGTCTTTTTCTCTTGCCAAAATTTTAATGTTTTTAAAATCGAAATCAAAATGATGATCAAAATTCCAGGCATGTTGCGACAAAACTGTACTTTGATTACCCACTGCACAATATCTTTTGTGTTCAGCTATTCTATCTTTTAATCTCCTGCCGGTTTCACCAATATAAAACTTTTTGCAACCCTTACAAGTGATACGATAAACAACACCCGTCAAACAATCAATACTATCGAAATCTTTTTTTTTTTGTTAACAAAAATTTATCTAAAGAAGAAATATTGTTAAAATACACGTTTATGTTAAATTTTCGTAAAGAACCCTTTAAGCGCTCAGATAAACCTTCAATATAAGGAAGAGTAACTTTAAGGTCTGTATTGACATATGAATTACTCCATTTATTCTTTTCACTACTACTATTATAAATTTCAAAAATTCTGTCTTCAATAATTCTATTAATTAATTGCAGAGGATATTTATTAAGCAATAAAGTGGTTTTTAACTGATTTAAATTTTCTTCCCTATATTTTACATCACTCAGCTTTACACATCTATCTATTAAACCTTTAATCAGACCAACTTTTGTATGAAAGGCATGGTGCGAATTGAAATTTAAGTATCTACCTGACCAAGAGTTATTTTTTAAATCAATTAGTTTCTAAGTTACCATCCGATGTTTTTTTAATCGTAATATCTAAATAATTTATTGTGTTGTTTTCTTCCAAATCATGAGTGAATTGAATTGAGGATTCTATAGAATTAAAAATATTGATAAAATCAAACACTTTGTTAGTTGGAATTATAGTTAAGATGTCGTCCACATAACGCTTAAAAAGAATCGGTGTAAAATTCAATAACGAAAGGGCTCTACTTTCCACGTCTTCTAAAACCAAATTTGAAATAACCGGAGAAAAAGGCGACCCCATAGGGCATCCCGATAATTCTTTGAATATAGAAATTACGTCAAATGATAATAATGAATGATCTGACGGAACCACAATGTTTTTTAAATTTTCTTTTAAATCCCAACTATTTTTTACTACCCTCCCAGAAATACCTGTTACAGGTTTTAAAATATTAGCAATATATTTAGATAAATTATAAGTTGGACTTTTTGTTGTTTCAACTTCAATTAACTTTTGTTCATTTTATTTAAAAAATTTTTTAAAATTATTTTGTTTAGATCTTGAAAATGGCTTATAAACATCTAACAGAAGATTTACTGTTTATAATCATTGAATCGAATATTTTTAGCCCTTACTTGACTTGACTACATCATTATAGTATCTACCTCCTCCTTTGCCCTCCTCCTCCTCCATTCCATCCTCATCTTGTACGCTTTAATAGTTTATTTAATTGATGATAATTTAAGATTCAACAGGAGAAACTTGGTTAAAACTATAAGAAAAGCAACGTATCCGATAGTGGTGCACTCTATCATAATCTTTATTAACCCAAGACCCCTTGTTAATGAAACTAAGTTTTCGTTTGCTAAGTTGACATTGATGAATTAACAGTATGTTCATGATTCTGTTAACCTGATATCCTTATCTGTTTAACTGAATTTTTTTAACCACAATTAAATGTTGGTTCTAAGAATATAATAATTTACAGCTGTCATATAAAAGCAGATTTTAATTTCATTGATAAAAAGCAAGTGTAGGAAGCCGAACACAGCTTTTAAAACCTCTAACAGACGATTTAGAGCATATAATCATTGAATCTAATATTTTCAGTACCTACTTGACTTAACTGTAATATTTATCGTATCCTCCTCCTCTCCCCTCATCCAGCTCACCATCTATTCTCTATCGTATCTTCCTCCTTCTGATCCTCCTCACCCTCTATTCTTTCTTCTTCTTCCACATACATTTTAATAGTTTATTTAACTTGATTTAGTGTCGTTCAAGATTCAACACGGAAATCGTAATTACAACTACAAGAAAAAGCAGCGTATACGATGGCAGCGCACTCTATGATAAACTTTAGTAACCCAGGTTCCCGTTTTAGTGAAACAAAGTTTCGTCTACCAAGTTGAAACAGTTGAATCAACTGTATATCCATTATTCCGTTAACCAGAAATTCTTGCTCCTTTAAATGGATTTTATTTAACTAAATTTAAAAAAAAATGTTGGTTCTAAGAAAAAACAAGATTTGCAGCTGTTATATATAATAGCAGATTTTTAATACACGTAATCAATACTTTATTCGGCATTTTTAGTATTATCTAATTAAATGTCCAGATTGCTCTATTATGCGAAAGATGATTTCAAAGTTTCTTACAGGCCATTATAATATTCATGCAGCTGATTTTATAAATTCTAACAGCAGCTTTCGAATTATATGTTCTTCATCCCAAAAATAGTTGAATCAATGTTATTAAGAATTATTACGGTTCTACCAGATATTAATTGCTGATAGTTTATGTGAAATCTGAGCTATATCGGTATAAGATTCTGAATCTCTCACTTTATTATGAGTTGATTTTTTAGAATATAAAAATTAATTTAGTCTATAGCTTATAAGTCAATTACATCACATGGTTCTCTCTTGCAGATGCTTCACTCATATTATTATTATTTATCCTTTCTTTTCTTCATCATAAGACGGTGTTTCGTGGACTTTCTTGAAACTGCTTCTTCTTTATTTAAACCATAGACGTTTATGCTTAAATCAATGAGATGATGTCATTGATAAGAAAAACTTCGCTTCTGTTGTAATGTAATCAACATTCGCATTATTACAATATTCACCTAACTCATCCAAATTGGCATAAAAGCTCTCGGCCACGGACGCATTATTATTATAATGCAATCAAGTGATTTGATAAGAGTGTGTGCCTTGACATATTGGACATAGCCTGGTTTTTACCCCATCATTCACGGACTGGGTTGCAGTCAAGTGCATGATGGGGGGGCCTACAGCTTAAGGTGGGATGCTAATCACCAGAACCTCGCTAAAGGTGCATAGAACAATTTCAAGAGGTACCGACTCAGGGTAAATATAAATATAACAAGAGTTTTATTTCACTACTCAGTTTTATGTACTTAGGATTAAATATGTGTATATTTTCCACACTTGAATACATCTATAAGAAATTTGTTACTCTTATGTATGTTTTTTCTTCCTTTCTAATCTACTTATAACAAAAATTGAAGCAACTAATTCTCCTATTATATGCTGTTTTCATATTTCGTAAATTATCTGCAAAAGTTGGAGTGATAATCCACTGTATTTATCTGGAAAGGTAGGTTTTTGATTCATGTGAAATGATAAATGACATTTTCATTGGCAACTTCTTCATCAATCATATTATTATCATTTATCCTTTCTTTCTTTATTATAATTTAAACCATATGCGTTTTTGATTTAAGCATTGAGATGATGTAATAAATGTTATTTTGAACCTAACTCATCCAAATTGATATAACAGCTCACGTTCCAGCAATTATTTTGATGCTTCTTTGTCTTGGCTGGATTAATCCTCTCCTATGGTATATTGGTCATTTTTATTTTTTACGTGTGATACAATAAGAGTAGATTATCCTAAAAATGAGTTCCTTCTCCTATTATCTTGCGTGAAAAGCAATATATGCATTTGTAGTCATAAAACAGAATTCTCCACTTTACATATACGTATTACCATCTCTGCTATTAATCTTCCTTCCATATCCTCAACATTTTTAAATATGAATGTTATTTCATGGATCAAACAATTTTCATTAAGAGCCATTATCGAACGATCCATCGTTCTTTTTATAAATACTTTAATTCAACTGTCTTTCAGTAGTGTCAATTGAGCGAGCTGTTCCAATAAACCGAACACATATTAAATAATTATGCATTATTACACATCCTCATATTATTATTTATAGAAGTTGTAGGCTCCGGAAGCTACGATCATGGTTCATTAAAGAAACCAATCCCGATGCTACTGGAACGTGTACGTAATCCGCTTCTGTTCCTTCTGTCCTAGAATGTAAGCAAGAGCGGGAAATTTACGCGTGATAACATCGGGCAACACTGTTCCTTGGAGTCAGGTCTCTAGCCGCGGATGACCTTACGCGGCAGACGGGACAGTTGGAGATGAAGGTTTCACCTCTGGATACTTTTTTAGAGCTACCAATCTTTGTAGAATGTTAAGAGGAACAGTGTTGACGGACCAAATGGAGTGATCCCAGGAGAACAGCCTTTTGCATCCGGTTCGCGATGAAATGAGCCTGGCGCTGGCAAGCCGGAATCTTGTTAAGTTGGCTGATAAATGAAGCTTTCATCCCTCCAAGACAGCCGAGTATGATAATTAGAAGATGGACTTTGTAGCCTTGGTACAGCCTACTCAGCTCGAAAAGAAGTGCTTGATATTTCGTTCGTTTTTCTCCCTCCTTTGCCGTGATATTACCATCGGTTGGTGCCGAGAATTCAATCACGTAAATGATCTTGTTCTTCAGATCTTGGAAGACAGTATCAGGTTTCGTAGCACTGATACGTTGAGTGGTGGAGAATGAGAAATTCCAGTAGATCTTACACTGATCATTCTCCACAACGTACTCGAGTTCCCCTGGGCGTATGGCAAGACGGGCAATAGATCCACACCAAGAAAATGCCTAAGAGTGTAATATAACACTTTTAGAGCTGCATGGTGTCTCTCTATGTACGCGTAGCGTGCATATTTAGAGCATCCACTGAGAACATGTCCAAGTGTTTCTGGCTCTTGCTTGCACGCTCGGCAGTTGGTATCGCTTACAGGTACATTCATTATGCGCTCGCGGTAAACTAAGGTGTCAAGATCTCAATCCAGCAGACTTGAGAAACATGTTGGACAGACCCATCGAGAGCTCTTCTCTACGTATGATGCCGTAGAACTTACCATGAAGGGGTTTGTCAGCATGTTCTCTTAGTAGGAGCTTAAGTTCTGCTTCTTGTATACGACTTTTGAGCACCAGAGGTGTTAGTGATACTAACGATTCATGTTGATGTACGAGTCGCATAAGGGAATCCGTGCTTTTTAGAACTGAGCAGTCTGTAGCCAGAACCGTTCGTCGATGAAGACACTTTAAGCTTAGCAAGCCTCTACCCCCTTTATCGCGAGGGAGATATATTCGAGGTACGGAGGATCTAGGATGAAGACTTCGTTGTATTGTCATCATCTTGCTTGTGCTTCGGTCAAGTTGCTTTAACTCATCGACGTTCCATTTTACTGCACCAAACGTGTAGAGCAGTATTGGAACGGCCAGCATATTGGTCGCCTGGATCTTATTCTTTCCAGATAATTCGGAAGCGCAAATTTTTCTGAGAATTTGGAGATACCTTTTTCCAAGGACCGTTTTTAAGTCATGCACATTTTGTGTTTCCGCTTGCGGTATTCCAAGATATGTATATGTTTCTCCAATACCAAGATGTTGAATGGTATTTCCGCCTATGAGTTGAACATCCTGATCGTCACGGGATGATGTAGTTTCTAGTCTTCCTTGGTGTAGGTGGACGCAGGCACACTTGTCCAGTCCCAAGCTCATGCCAATCGCTTTAGAATACCTATTTACCGCCTCTACAAGGATGTTAAGGTCCTTTTTTGAGGAAGCTGAGAGTTTAAGGTCGTCCATGTATAAAAGGTGGTTGACCTTATAATCTCTTCTGTTCGGCGGGCCACATAGGTATCCAGAGCTTTTGCCTCGGAGCACAATAGATAGAGGCAAGAGGGAGATGCAGAAAAGTATCGGACTTAGAGAGTCTCCTTGAATGACCCCCCTCTTATATGTGAAACAGCTTGTAGTCACTTGTTTTTTGTCAGATGTTATGACAAGTCTTGTCCGCCACAAGAGCATAAGCTCTTTTATGCATCTCACTATTTTTGGTTTTGGTTCGTGTTATCGAATGCCTTACGGTAGTCAATCCAAGCCATGGACAGATTGCGTCGATACCTGATCGAGTCCTGGGTAATAGACCTGTCTATTAACAGGTTCTCCCTGCAACCTGCCAGCCCTCTCTTGCATCCACGTTGTTCATTTATTACACTCCATACCGGCTCGATAGATGTTAATATCCTTTCTTTGAGGATGCCAGTGAATAGCTTGTAGCCGGTGTTTAAACAAGCTATGGGCCAGTAGTTCTTTGGACTTGACATATGTCCTGTCTTAGGGATCAATACCGTGCGTCCTTCCACTAGCGACTGCGGGACGGGTTGTTCTCCGTTTGAGAAAGTAGTAAATATACGAGCTAGATGTTGGTGCGTAGAAGTAAACTTCTTCCACTAAAAGTTGTTGATTCTGTCTGGCCCTGGCTCTGAAAAGTTCTTCGTTCTAGCGATAACCTTCTTCACTTCTTCAGCAGTAATTAGTGGACACTCTTCCTTTGGACCTTGTAACCTTTGCCTTTGACAACAGTTACGAAAGAGTGATATATCAGAAGCGTCTTCATTTAGCTGATAGCCTTCTCCATATACTTGCTCCCGGAAGACTTGAATCTCTTCTCGACTAGGCGGATTTTTAACTACACGTGACGCTTTATTGAACAGACGGGAAGGATTAGTAGAAAAGGTGGAATTTTGTTTTTAGTTCTAGCGAATAGTCCCTGAATCTCCCCGAAAAAAGGCTTGGCAAAACTAGGCTCTGGCGTGGTAATCTAGCCTGGGCCAAACTCGAATGAAACGCCAAATCTGGTCGGGACCCGGTTATATTGCCCGGCTGATCGCCCAGCTCGACCCAGGCTTCACCCTAGTTTATTATCGATTCCTAGCCATTTTTTATTTTCTTTATTAAAAATAGAAATTAAGCAGAAATATTCTTTATTTTAATTTAAAGTTGACAAATGAACATTATTATATGAGGACATATATATAAGAGATAATTGTTGTTAAAAATAACAATAACGGACGGTTCCCCCGGGTTTCAGTGGAACGTTCCTGGAGCGTTCCCCAGCGGCGGATATTTTACTTACATATTTTTTTTTAAATCTTGTTCTCGGGGATGTTAGAAGTTAGTATAATACGATGTCTGAAATCTTCAGCGCTGATGTTTTAGGTACAAAATTAGTAGCATGGTGTAGTTTGCAGTTGGTCTTTACAGTTTTTCTCCTTTCACAGCCGCCGTGAATGTTGGAGGTGACAACAGTCGCCTCTGGATGCTTTCTTAGAGCTACCATGTTTTACTTATTATTATTTTTTTTTGTTTCAAACTTTTTCTCGGGTGAACCCGGTTTTTCGTCATAGCCACGGACTAAGTCAAGTGACTGATGAGATGAGGATGTTATAAGTAATTTTAATACGATGTTTGAAATCATTTACGATGATGTTGTAGGTACACAATTAGGAGCATGGTGTAGTTTGCAGTTTTTCTTTGCCGCTGTTATACTCAGCGCCGTGAGTGTTGAAGGTGACAACAGTCGCCTCTGGATGCTTTCTTAGAGCTACCATATATCACGCCATGGGTTCTTAGTCACTTGCTTCCTCATGGTCTAAGAAGTTTCTTACAATGCGACAGGTGTTTAATGAAACCGCCTTCTGAGCTGCGGCCAGTACACTACTGACTCCTAAATGTTCAAGATGTTCAGTGCATCTTGCGCGCACATTGCCTGTAGCCGAAATCACAATAGGTTGAATAGATGCATGTTTCACATTCCTCCATATTGCCTTTACTTCATGCCTTAGCTCGCTATACTTATGAATCTTGGTTGTATAAGTTTCCTGCAAATTTCAGTTAAGCGGACAAGAAATGTCGATGGTGTAGATTCTTCCACCTTTTTTCTCTCGCATCACGATGTCAGGTCGATTGGCTCGGATGTAGTGATCCGTCTGGATAGTCACATCCAAATATAAGATGTAATCTTCATTTTCTAAAACGGAAATTGGAATGTATCTATAGAAAGGCATCCATTCTGTTAAGAGTCCTAGGTTTAGGGCAAGTTGTTGATGTACAATGCCCGCCATATCATTATGTCTGTGCGTATATTCTCTTTGAGCCATTACGCGACAACCATCAATAATGTGCTCGATGGATTTGTTGGTATCTCCACATAATCAGCACCGGTCTAACACGTCTTGATGTAACACGTGTTTGCGATAGTTCCTGGTGCTGACAACCCTATCCTGAACTGCATTGACGAATCCTTCCGTTTCTGGATACAGGACTCCCTTTCTCAGCCAAATATTGGATGCCTCACTATCCACTTCATATTGATCTAACGTTTTGGGGTGTTCGCCGTAGATGGCTTTCTGTCTCCATTGCGTTTCTAATTCCTCTATGGTTTCTGCCCTGATATTCAAGGCCTCCTCTGAGGACGAATTGAAGGGCGTGTAGTCAAGATCCGCATTACAGATGGTGCTGTAAAGCGTAACATCTCGCTTGCTGTTAAAATAGTCTCGCAACTGTATAACTTGTGAGTCACACAGTTTTCTGACATCTACAATGCCCCTGCCCCCTCTACGTCGTGGTAGAACTACCCTTTCAATCGCCGAATTACTGTGGTGCATTCGGTGTTTCGTCATTTCTACGCGGATGATTCTGTTTAATCGTTCGAGGTCAGTGTTCGACCATTTGATGAGCCCAAAGGAGTACGTGAGAACAGGGATGGCATAGGTGTTGATTGCCATGATCTTGTTTGACGAGTTAAGAGAACTCTTCAGAACCAATCTGAGTCTTGTAGTGAAGGCAGTCATTAGGCTTTTCTTAACTATCGTATGCTGAATACCCTTAGATTCGAGAATACCCAGGTATTTATATGACTCGCCCTCAGCCATTGCCTGGATGTCATTCCCGAAATCGTTCTCTATCTCTGCGGTCCCTAATTCTCCTCTGGTTAAATGCACTGTTCGGCATTTATCTAGTCCAAACTCCATGTTGATATGATTGGAAAACTGCTTTGTAACATCAATCACTTGTTGCAGTTTCTCGTCCGAACTAGTGTATAGCTTCAGGTCATCCATGTATAGAAGATGGGTCATTTGATGACCATCCTCATTATCATTTACTCGGAACCCATGAGACATTCTATTTGAAGTTTTGCTCAGTGCGCTCAACGCTAAGCAGAACTAGAATGCACTGAAGGAGTCTCCTTGGAATATACCCGTCGTAATGCGTATTGATCTAGTTATCCTTGCTTGTCCATGATCATAATACTTGATTCTTGTACCCCAAAGCATCATCGCACGACTTAGGAAGTCAATGATGCGTGGACAAATTTTGTATACTTTTAAGACTTCAAGCAAATAGTCATGTGGTACGGAAGGAAACGCTTGCTTGTAGTCAATGTATGCCATGTGCAAGTTCCTTTGGTGTTTACGAGCTTGCGTCATGGCAACAGCGTCTATGGTGACTAGATATTTACTGCCTCGGGAGTTTTCACAACATCCTTTTTGTTCTTCTGTAAGGATATCATTCTCGTCGCAGTAAGAATATACCTTATCTGCTATGATAGCTGTAAGACATTTATATATTGTTGGAAGACAGGCTATCGGTCGAAATTCAGATGGATTTTGAGCGTCTGGTTTTTTAGGCAACATATACGTAGTACCCTGGAGCATAAAGCCTGGCATCAGATCTGGATGTTCGATGATCTTCTGAAAACACTGTGACAACGCAGGATGCACACTAGTCAGGTACTTTTACAGTTGGTTATTTTACTTTACACTCAGTTCACGATAGAACCTTCTTTCATCTGCCTGAAAGGTTCGATTTTGTTGCCTTCTTGCACTACTTTTCTTGTATCGACGCAGTCTAGCAGTAAGAACATCAAGTCTCTGCCGCTGGGATTCTATAATCAAATCCAATATTGCTGGTGTCAATGTCTCGATGTACCGAGGGTGGATGATTTTAATAACATGGTGTATCAGCTTTCTGGTTCGATTGCCTTTCTTATATTGAGTCCGTCGACCCAATTTGCACCTTACTTTGCTGACGTCCATGTCCAATCTGATCTTCCATGGTGGATCTCGCTCCTGTCTTGGGGCGAAGACTGCATTTATAGACCTAGTTCTGCGGCCCAACGTTCTAACGGTTGCCACAGCTGCACAGTATACAAGAGTTTGCACCTCTAACGCATTTTTTGTTGCGTTCAAATTCATAGGTAAAACCTTGCTGTTTAGGTGTTCTATTAGTGCACGCAGATCATTTGTGATTTTCATCTTGGGCAGTGAGTGCCTTTGTGTTGGTTCTACATGTCTGAACTCTAGTAGAGCATGACCAAAATTCCTTTCAAGGTGCTGTAGTTTTTCTGGGACTTCGCTGTTTTATCATCGTTTATAATGTCCGGACGTGGTTCTAGTCCATTCGGTACTTCATGTTCATTATCCCTAGCACCTATGCCTTCAGCTGCAATCATGTTTTCGTTTTCCACATCTTCCAATGGAAGTTCATCAATAGGAAGCTGCTGTTCCACTTCCATTTCGATGGAAGCTATTTCAACAGCCGAAAGCAATTTTTTTACAGATATTGAGCGTTTTTGATCTGCTAGATTCTGCTCATTTATTCTTGTGGCTAGTTCTGAGTACTTAAGTAAGAAGAGAGGATGATGCTCTCTTCTTACACTTCGCCCACTTTTCTTTGCCAAAAAATAAAAGCGCATCACATCTCTGTTCATATGGTATGTCCATTTTAATCGCTTCCTTGTTTGTTGAACCTCTGCTTCTGGCACTGGTTGTATCGGGCCATCTACCTTCCGGAGGACGTGGTGGTGCTGGATCATCACCAGGTTGAGGAAGAACATCAATTGCCACTGCTTGTTTGTGTGACGCGGCTTTCTCTAACTGCTGTTCATTGCCGTTGTTTTTCCACTCCAAATCAACCTGCTGTTTAATCTCCATTGCTCGATCTTCTGAGATGAGTAGATTAGTCCTGATGTCCTTCACCTTAGCGATAAGATCTCTTAATGCGACTATCTCTATTTGATTATACTTCGCGGCAAATTTCGTTCTAAAATTGTTTCCTTTTTTGGGTGATGTTTCAAACTTCGCACCTTATTATAAAAAGTGAGGAAACATTCTCTATCTTTAATATTTTTATTATTATTATTATTATTATTATTATCATTAAACTGCATGTAGAATATTTTTGAAGCTTCATCTAGAAACGTGTAGAAAAGTTTCTGACAAATTTGGCACTTACAATTGCGCAGTATTATTTTGTGACAGCTGTGAAATGGTCTTGATGTCGGTAAAGTAGAGATGCATCTACCTCTTGTAAATGTGACTCCTTAGCCCTCTTGTATTAGATCTCTTGCATCTGAATACATAGATTTGGCTCAGTATCAATGTTAGTAAGGTAGGAATTCAGGATGACATCATCAAAATATTCTAGAAACTTAGTACGGACATGAACCACTTTGACTGTAAAATGTTCTCTGATAATATATCTGTGAGTTTAGTCTGAAATTTCAGAAGTTTTTCAGAATGCAGAATTTTCTTCACACGTTTAATGTGTACTAAATAAATAAGGACATGAATTTTTAGATAAAAGTATTATGTATAAGTAAGCAATAAATCAAATTTATATAAACAAAACAGGATGTCATACATAGCCCCCATGTCAAATTTCAGCTGTGCACCTGCATCTTTTGCATAGTAAATGCATGTTTATCTATAAGGAAGCAGTAAATCGTCTTTGTTTTTCTCATAACTTTATGGCTTAGTAGAAAATGCCGGGATAAAGCAAAATATAACCTTGAATGTATTTACACAAAATTTTAAATTGAGATAAGAAATAACCTTGAAGCTGTTTACCTAAATTCGGTTCTTATAATTGCACAATATTATCTTATGCTGTCATCAGGATACTCCGAAAATGTTCGAGAAGCTTTTAGCATGAACAGAATACATACATATCCAGTGTCCGCCTTGTAAAACTGGCTCAGAAGTGAGATCCGG
This sequence comes from Andricus quercusramuli, assembly GCA_932178445.1. Lineage (NCBI taxonomy): Eukaryota > Metazoa > Arthropoda > Insecta > Hymenoptera > Cynipidae > Andricus > Andricus quercusramuli. The sequence continues at coordinate 210,796 of CAKNXH010059374.1, read as the reverse complement.
AGCCCCACTTATAGTGCGTAACCAGACTTCTTCTTTCTTTTTGGTTCAGAACGCAGCCGTACTCATCTACTAGTACAGTAGCTTTAGTGGGTGATTGAAAATTGAAAAATTTTATTATATTTATATTTTATTTACCCGTGAAGAAATGTGGTCATGGCCCAAACAGGGCCTAGGCTTGGCAAAACTAGGCTCTTGAGTGGTGATCTAGCCTGGGCCAAACTCGAATGAAACGCTAAATCTGGTCGGGACCCGGTTATATTGCCAGGCCTATCGCACAGCTCGACCCAGGCTTCACCCTAGTTTATTATCGATTCCTAGCCATTTTTTATTTTCCTTATTAAAAGTAGAAATCAAGCAGAAATATTCTTTATTTTAATTTAAAGTTGACAAGTTGACAAGTTCGTTACATATATTAACAACATATTTACACTTTATAATTCGACGAAAAAGTTTTCTCAGTTTGAGATTATAATTCACTTGCAATCTTAACATAAAAATATTATTTATAGTTAATATAAGTATTTACTTGCACTTTCACCGCGTAAATATGGGATACTGCCGATTGCGCCATGCCTCCGGACTCTTAGAGCGTTTTTTGTTTTAGGCATTTTTATAAATCAATCACCACCATCACCATTAATTTCAAACACTCACTTGCACCAAATTTATAAATTAAGTCTGGCTCAAACGGTCACTCAAATTTGCTGTGAAGAGACTTGAAGAATTTTAATTTTGACAAAATTCGACACTTCGTAAAGTTTTACACTCAAACGCTGCAAGTAATAAGTAGCCAAAGAGAATAATGCTGCGCCATCTGTCATCAATTTTAGGAACTTTGACACTAGCTGGGCCCAAGCTCGAGCCATTGCAAAATTCAAGCTAGACCCAGGCTACGGGTACCCAGCCAGGCCCAAGTGTGGAGCCGGGAAGAAACTTGGCGATTGATGCACGGGGCTTTTTTTATATTTTGAATCTTCAACGTGTAATAGGCAAACTTGGCCTTTTTAAATAAGAGATAGAAAAAGTACTGAAATAAAAATCATATATCTGTAAATAAAGAAGGCATTTGACCTCATCTCAAGTGTTGTTGTTGTATTGTATGACATAAAGAAGCATTATAATCGATACACCTAGAAACACGTAAAATTGTTTTCTCAAAGTTGCACAGTATTGCATCAAATAATGCAACATTGTTCTAGAAAGTTGTACAGTATAATCGATACACCTAGAAATACGTAAAATACTTTTTTCGAAATGAAGCAATATTGCTTCATATGGTTTACCAGGAATTGTTTAACATTATACGAAATATGAGACCCCTGACGCATGATGTCGGCAAAAGTCAAAGGGGATTTCTTAATTAAAATGTTATTTAGAAGCAATAAATAAAATTTATGTTGCCAAAACAAGATGTCACTGTAGATAAGGATTCCTGGAACGAAGATTACGTCATCAGAATGAAATTTTGTTTACCTGGAATTGTTTTCTAATTAAATATTTATTTCGGCTGGCGTGATTGCGCAATATTATGCTATGGCGCATCAGGAATGATCATGCACTCTTCTGATGAAACCTGTTTGTACTTGCAAAATACATTTTAAAGCAAAATAAAACCTTAAAGTATTTACGCGAAATGCTTGAGATAAGCAATAACCTTGAGGCTGTTTTTACATGAATTCAGCTAGCACAATTGCGCAATATTATGATATGGAGCATCAGGAATGTTCATGCACTCGTCTTCTGAAACCTGTTTGAACTTACAAAATACATTTCGCAGAAAATTACGTCTTAAAAATAATCATAGCACACACCACGATATCAAAGATACCGACTATTTTTTTCTCAGAATTATCTTAACAATAACAAGCAATCATATTCAACGATAAATTTATTTGTATACGGGGTTGAAATGCAGTACCACCATCTACGTCATCACCTTATCTCCTGAGCGGCAACCCGAGGGATGATGACTCATCACCTAGCAGGCTTCATATCTAAACTCCGTCTTCATATCCAGACTCCGTCCTAATCGTACGGAAAAAAGTGCGCCAGAACTCTCCCTACCTATCTAGTATGTTCCAAACATAAATTACATAAATTACAAACATAAATTATTATCATCAATGAATATCGCGTAAACCGTAAGTTATAGGTGAAAACCGATGTCAGTCTATGGCATGAATATCATATTATGGTGCGCATATGCGGTACTCAAAACTCAAGAATGACATCCATTTTTACCTATCTCTTAGGGTTTACGAGATAATTTTTGTTCAAAATAACAATAACGGACAGTTCCCCCGGTTTTCAGTGGAACGTTCCTAGAACGTTCCCAAGCGGCGGATATTTTACACGTTCCGTGCTATTAGGGCCAATTACCTGAGCTGCCTTAACCGTAGCTTCAATTTCGAAATTTACTTGTTTGATGTTCTAGAAGTGGTCTCTAATATTATTATTCTGGCCTTAAGATTGGGAAATGTATTGTACAAATATGAAGGAACAATTGAAAGAAGTTTCATCTCGAAACCATTCCCTCAGGTGTCTCAAATTGTACGCTAAAGTTGAGGTCTTTTTATACTGCTGATTTTGAATGCAAATGAGTTGGTCGGTCTTTTTAAACAGGAAAACGCATTTGCTCGAGTACAAATCGCCCGACCTATTTCTAAAGTTCTTTCCGGGATATTTTCACCTTTCATTATGTATATTCAGAAATGGCACAATTGTACAGTTAATCCAATTTTATATCGAAGCCGTCGATAATACGTTTACAACAGTTAGAACCTTTTTTATGCACTACAAAATTGTGTACATTTTCTTAACATAACCATATTCGGAGATATTGTTTTCTTCGGTCTGACGCACCCATAAGTAAAGAAAAAAATAAATAAAAACGATTCTAGTTCTTAAAAATCGTTCTTTAATAAACTTTTCGACGTTTCGGCACACAACGCGGGCCTTCTTCAGGAAAAATTCCTTCTCGAAACAAATTTTTTGCGACAATAAGTTTTTTGTGTATTCTTTCATTGTTTGCGAAAGTCATGAACTTTATAACTATACATTTTTGTCATCACCTGTACTTAGTATGTGGAGTTCAAACATTAAGAAAAATTAAAAACAATGTCGAAACATTAGACGCTTCAATGAGAGAAAATATAATTGGTCACATTTTTGTTTAAAAAATAAAATAATATATATAATAAAACTGTTCTTTCTCTTTCTTTTGTTGAAACCTCTAAAAAATAAATTTTTTACGAGGCTCCAACAGCGACATAACAATTACTATTATTACATTATACACTATACACTATATTACATTTTTGGTTTTGAGAAAGGAACAAGTATAATCGTTAAATACATCTGTCAACGAGTACTAGATATATATCTAATCTACATTAAGGACGATATTACAAGAGCGACGATGAACAAAACAAGTTTACATTGACATGACGAGTGAGGAAACCGCGCCATAGCTCATCAAATTTAAAAAGAAAGAAAAAATTATTAGAACAAATTAATGTATAATACATTGGTAAATTTTATTCATATTCATTGTTTCACTTTGAAGATTTATTGAAATTTTATTAAATTTATGTATGAAAATTGATTCTATAATTCGTCTTTTATAAGTGTCATTTTCTCTTGCTAAAATTTTAATACGGTTAAAATTTAAAAAAAATGTTCAAAATTCCAGGAGTGTTGTGACAAACCAAAGCCTAAATTTCCAATTTCGCAATCCCTTCTATGTTCCGCGACTCTTGTTTCTAACCTCCTACCAGTTTCACCGATGTAAAGTTTGTTACAACCAGTACACTTTATCAAATATACCACTCCTGAAAAATTTTCTGTCTTTTCCGAATATTTTTTGTTAAAAACAAAATCATCCAACTTATGATCATTCTTGAAATAAACGTTAATATGAAACTATTTTAATGAACTTCTTAGTCTTTCAGAAAGACCTTCGATATACGGAAGACTAAGCTTTAAATCTGTTTTTTTTTTCTATTTCTCTAACCATTTTTTATGTTTCTTACTTTTACTTGAGCTATTATAAATTTCGTGGATCCTTAATTTTATAACACTTTCTAATTTAAGTGGATAGTTATTTTCTTGTGAAGTAATTTTAATATTATCTAAATTTTCTTTTCTAAAATTTACATCACTTAGTTTAATACATCTATCTATTAATCCTTTTATCAAACCAATTTTTTGACTAAACAAGTGGTGAGAATTATAATTTAAATATCTCCAAGACCATTTCTGTTTTTTGAACCAATTTGTTATCAAATTACCGTCAGGTGTTTTTATAATTTTTAAATCTAAATAGCTTAAACAATTATTCATTTCTGTTTCATAAGTGAATTGGATGGATTCTTCAATACTATTAAAAATGTTTACTAAATCTACAATTCTGTTTGTTGGAATAATCAAAAAAATATAGAAAATTAAAAATATAGAAAGTAAAAAATAGAAAATATAGAAAAGAAAATTGAGATAATATTAAAATTACTTTACAACAAAATAACTATCCACTCACATTAATAGAAAGTGTTATAAAAGAAAGGATCCACAAAATTTATAATAGCTCAAGTAAAAGTAAGAAACATAAAAAATGTTTAGAGAAATACAAAAAAAAAAACAGATGTAAAGCTTTCTCTTCTGTATATCGAAGATCTTTCTGAAAGACTAAGAAGTTCATTGAAAAAGTTTGATATTGACGTTTATTTCAAGAATGATCCTAATCTGGATGATTTTGTTTTTAACAAAAAAGATTCGGAAAAGACAGAAAATTTATCAGGAGTGGTATATTTGACAAAGTGTACTTGTAGTAACAAAGTTCACATCGGTGAAACTGGTAGGAGGTTAAAAACAACAGTCGTGGAACATAGAAGGGATTGCGAAATTGGAAATTTAGGCACTGGTTTGTCACAACACTCATGGAATTTTTACCATTTTTTTTTTAATTTTAACAGTTAAAATTGTAGCAAGAGAAAATGACACTTATAAAAGACGAATTATAGAATCAATTTTCATACAAAAATTTAATAAAATTTCAATAAATCTTCAAAGTGACACAATGAATATAAATAAAATTTACCAATGTATTATACATCAATTTGTTCTAACAATTTTTTCTTTCTTTTTAAATTTCATGAGCTATGGTGCGGTTTCCTCACTCCTCATGTCAATGTAAACTTGATTTGTTCATCGTGGCTCTTGTAATATCGTCCTAAATGTAGATTAGATATATATCTAGTACTCGTTGACAGATGTATTTAACGATTATACTTGTTCCTTTCTTAAAACCAAAAATGTAATTGTTATGTCATTGTTGGAGCCTCGTAAAAAATTTATTTTTCAGAGGTTTCAACAAAAGAAAGAGAAAGAACAGTTTTATTATATGGGTGATTCTCCACAGACAGGGAACTTTTGGCAAGGGCAACTTTTTTCGGACAAATTTTTCAAAAAAATTTTTTTTCATAATGGTTTGGTTCATTGGCCTTTAATAAAGGGGCCCTATACATTATTCACGCTTAATTCTCACTTGAAGGACCTGTATCACATAAAAACGTTTTCAATTTTTGATTTTGCGGGTGATTTTCTCTGATTGTATGTAAAGTAAAACAATACTGTAAAATATTCACACATTGAACGTAACATGGCAGGGAAGAATAGTTTTCTTTAAAAAATTCAAAGTTTTTCCAAAATTTTATATTTTTTTCAAATTTGAAATTTTTTTTCAAATTAGATTTTTCTTACATTTCTCTTACTTTTATTGACCAAAAATATTATAATTCTCGATTTACATTGATTTTTAATAAAATTATTTGGAAGAGGGGTTCGATTAGCTCCATTTCGTCCCTGACAGCGAAAAACAGGTTATGGTATCCGATGTTACGGTAACCGAAAACCATACAAAATTACTTTTTACGCTTTGAAAACAAAAGTAATTAATAAATCCTCCTGACAAAAACTCCTTTATTATTTTCTACACGGAATTGTCATCTTTTCATTGATATTTATTACGAAATATGAAAGTTCTTATCAGGTACGGTATCCGATACTAATAAAAATACGCTACATTTTCGGTTACATTTTTTCACTTTGCAAAAAAATTTCTTACTTTTTTGTTATGAAGTTTTGACAAATGAGTAGTGTGACGTTTGTTAGAGATACTGTGAGAAGATAAGACTTTGAAAATGATCAAAAGTTGATGAAAGGTATGGGAGATTTGTTTACCGTAACCATCGAAAACATTTAGGGAGACACGCGTATAATTAAATTTTCTCTTCTAATATATCAAATAAATTAAAATATTTGTTATGAATTTGATAGCTTTAGAGTCAAACTATCGAACTATCAATTATAATTTCAAAGATAATTCACTATGTATTAAATACGCGTCTCTAAACTTGGCGCCGTGTACGCAGAGACATCCCGAAAAGGCATTTTTCGAGTATTTGGGAGTATTTTGCTAAGACATACGATCATGTGACTTGATTTTTCTTTACGGAGGTCTTGTATCATCCTAAAATGGAGAAGTTAGCCAAGTTTTATAAAGAAACACTACTTAGTTTAGTTACTAGAGATCCGAGACACATAAGTGCCCTGTATGTGGAGAATCACCCATATATGTAATTTTATTTTTTAAACAAAAATGTGACCAATTATATTTGCTCTCATTGAAGCGTCTAATGTTTTGACATTGTTTTTAATTTTTCTTAATGTTTGGACTCCACATACTAAGTACAGGTAATGACAAAACTGTATAGTTATAAAGTTCATGACTTTCGCAAACAATGAAAGAATACACAAAAAACTGATTGTAACAAAAAATTTTTTAAGAGAAGGAATTTTTCCTGAAGAAGGCCCGCATTGTGTGCTGAAACGTCGAGGAGTTTATTAAAGAACGATGTTTAAGAACTAGAATCGTTTTTATTGATTTTTTTCTTCACTTATGGGACTGATAGACCGAAGAAAACAATATTTCCGAAATTTAATTGAAGACGACGGTCGAAAAAAAGAGAGGCAAATTTTGGAGTTACTCCGAAAAATTTGTATTTTGGAGTTCAGCTCCAAGTTTCGCTTGGATTCATATAACCCTTAATTCGACCTAAAATCAACAGTTCTCGAGTTATTTCGAAAAATCATGTTATTGTTCAACACTTTCCAACATTTTGACCGTAGTCGTACACATATGGTCGGGGACTTTTTGAAGTATCTTCATTAAGCCATCCCCAACATGTGTGTCGTAATTCTACTATGTAGGTTTTTTGCAGTGGAGTGAAATTTGTGTATGGCGTGCAACGCCATACTCTGTCTCATTCTACCTGCACGTTTTAGTTCGAGAGAAGGAGACAAGAGTACTGCGTTTGACGTCGAGCACAGATAAAAACGCGTTAAAAGCGCGTCCATTTAGATACAGTGGCATAGATTTTGTGCATTCACCATACTGAACGTTGCCTACGAAGAAATCATAAAGGAGACCGATCTCCGTGCATGCGATTTTGGTAGGAGCAACGGCACACAAAGCGCCAGGCGCGTAAGTAATATACACTCCACTGAGTGCGCAAACGCGCTGTGGCCTATTCTCACACACGAAAAAGTGCGAGTGAGAGAGCCTTTGAAAATAAAGTATGTTAGAGATGTTAAGCTGATTTGTTGTTCATTATACGAACGATACGAAATAAATACATAAACAATATTTGTAGTATTTGTGAAAGAAGTATGAACCATTTTTGGACAGAGAAAACATAACTAAGTACAGCTTTTAAAACTCAAATGCGATCGAAAAATGATGGAATTAACGTAACATGGTTTATAAGTTTTTCTGAGCGTAATCGAATAGTAAAAGATGAAGTTTAGCAGAATGTTTATGATGCTGAAAATTATTATTGAGAGATGTATTTATCAATATCCATCTTCTATAACTCTAGGAATTACCTTAACTAAAAGTATTAATTATATTTCACCCTGATAGCATGGAACATGCCTGCCCTGCTGAAAATTCCGGAAGAATTTCCGACAAATTCCGGATTCGGAAATTTGTCCGAAGTTGTCCGATACATGATCCGGTTTTTGTTCTCCGGATTCTATCTGGTCGTGTCCGAAATTTGTCCGGTCGAAGCTTCGACCGGACGCACGGAAATTAATCCGAATATCATCCGGTAGAATCCGAAAGTTGCACGGTCTGATGGATTCTATTAGTCCGGGCTAGATCCGGTTGAGTCCGTATTTTGTACGGTCTGACGGATGCTTTCAATCCGGATTGTATCCGGGACGTCATCCGGATTCTATCCCGGTATATTTACAAATTTTCCGGATGTAGTTGAACGAAAAAAATAATAAATCTGTATATTGTCCGGTAGAATCCGAAAGTTGTACAGTCTGACAGATTCGATCAATCCGGATTGTATCCGATCATGTCCGTTTCCTATGCGGTCTGACGGACCGAATAAATGTTATATAAAAAGGTTATATAAGCAGTTTAAACTCGAGAAATGCATTCTTAATTTATTTGACACTCACAAACCTATTTCTATAGCTCATCTTAACACTGCTATATATAACGCACTTCACTAACGCAGAATATCGCACGCTGAGTATATCGGTCGAAACGGTCCTTATATACTAACCAAGAGATTTTTTAGCGCTTGTGAGAAACGACCAGAATTGTGTCCGGTCAAGCCCGTCCTTTGTACGGTCTGCCTGATGCGATAAATCCGGATTGTGTCCGGTCAAGTCCGTGTTTTGTGCGGTCTGACGGATGCGATTAGTCCGATTTTTGCCCGGTCGTGTTCGGCCATGACCATGTTTTGTACGGTCTGGCGGATGCGATTAATCTGGTTAAGTCCGAAATTTGTACGATTTTCAGGAATGCGATTAATCCGGATCTCATCCGGTTAATTCCGAAATTTGTCCTTTCTGACAAATGCGAATAATTTAGATTTTATTCGTCTTTGCCCGATATTTGTCTAGTTATTCGCGAACGCAATACACCCTAATCTTATCCGGTATAGCAAACTGAACTAAAAAAATGTAATTCGATACAGTTATAGAGTATTCAATTATAAATGAGCGGAAACAGGATGTTAAAAAGTTGTACGAGAAGTCATTTTTGATAACATTTTTCATGCACTTTTAAGGAAGAAATTGGAACACTTTCGAACGAAGTATGTTAAATAGTGAAATATTACGTACAATAATAGCATTCAGTTTAGACAACAGTAAAACAAAAACTATTTGAATCAATTATTATCATTCCCGTCCACTGATCCTTCTTCCACATCATCGTCTATATTATTCCGTCATCATTCCCATCAACTGTTCCTTCCACATCATCGTCAATTCCATCATCATTCCCATAAACTCCTTTTTTCCACATCATCGTCCATTCTATCCACATTCCGATCAATTGCTTATTCTTCCACATCGTCATCAAATCTTTTATCATTCCCATCAACTGCTTCTTCTTTCCAAGAGAGCTGTAGATTCATTTTCATGAACAGATTCATTTTCTATCGGAACCATATAGTTATCCTCATCCTTGTTCAAAAGCTCATTCGTTTTCTCATCATTTTCCATGTTACCATTCACGTCTGTATCGAAATTCTCATTATTTTTGTCTGTTTCGAAGTTTCATTATCGCTTTTCTGTTTTTTTTGACGCCCTACCCAAAAACGAAAGCAAAATATTTAATTTTCTTCGATACGCCCTACTATGCAGTATTATTTTCCGTTTTCACTTGAATGTCACCAAATCACAACTTAAACGTGCGGATACACTTTGGATAGAATCGGACTGCTTCCTGAGTCAATGTTTTTGACTGGATGAATTTTGGATTTAAGCGGACGATTTTCCGATTTCATTTGCATTTCACCATATTACAACTTAAACCAGCGGATTATTTTTGAATGGAATCGGACTGTTTCCGAAATCGATGTTTTGTACTAGACGAATATCGGATTTAAGCGGACGATTTTCCGATTTCATTTGCATTTCACGATATTATAACTTAAACGGGCGGATTAATTTTGAATAGAATCGGACTGTTTCCGGAGTCGATGTTTTGGACTAGACGTATATCGGATTTAAGCGGGATGATTTTCCGTTTTCACTTTAATTTCACTGAATGACAACTAAAACCTGCGGATTAATTTTGGATAGAATCGGAATATTTTCATAGTTGATGTTTTAGACCGGACAGATTTCGTATTTAGCCCGACGATTTTCCGTTTTCACTTGAATTTCACAAAATTACAACTTAAACCTGCGGACTAATTTTGAATAGAATCGTACTATTTCCGGAGTCCATGTTTTTGACTGGAAGAATTTCAGATTTATGCGGAGGATTTCCCGTTTTCTCTTTAATTTTACCGAATGGCAAATAAAACCTGCGGATTAATTTCGGATAGAATCGGACTATTTTCATAGTTGATGTTTTAGACCGGACAGATTTCGTATTTAGTCCGACGATTTTCCGTTTTCACTTGAATTCCACATAATTACAACTAAAACCTGCGGATTAATTTTGGATAGAATCGGATTTTCTTCGGAGTTGATGTTTTAGACCGGACAGATTTCGTATTTAGTCCGACGATTTTTCGTTTCCACTTGAATTCCACAGAATGACAACTTGAACCTGCGGATTAATTTCGAATAGAATCGAACTGCTTCCGGAGCATATGTTTTTGACCGGAAGAGTTTCGGATTTAAGCGGACGATTTCCCGTTTTCATTTCAATTTCACCGAATGACAACTAAAACCTGCGGATTAATTTCCGATAGAATCGGACGATTTTCGGAGTTGATGTTTTAGACCGGACAGATTTCGGATTTAATCAGAGAATTTTCCGGTTTTACTTTAACAAAAATAATTTCAGGTACTGAGTTCCAGACTAATTTCGGATCAAGTCGGACTCTTTCGGGAGTGAAAGTTTACGTCGGATAAATTTCGGATTAGACCGAACTATTTTCCAGGTTTAGTTCACCGAAAATAATTTCAGGTTTTGAATTCCGGACTGATTTCTGATCAAATCGGACTCTTTCTGGAGTCGTAATTTATGGTCCGGACAGACTCCGGACATAATAAGACAAATCTCTGACGGTTTTCGCACAGTTTTCGGATTAGATCAAACATATTCCGGAAAAAAGTTGTGGATCGGATTGATTTCGGATAAATTCAGACCAATTTCGGAATCCGAAATTTTTAGCAGGGTGAACGTTCCGCGGGCACCTGCGGAACGTTCCAGGCACGTTCTTGTGACGTGCAAAATGTCCGCCCCTCTGAACGTTCCAAAGAGGGCTTATCATTATTGTTATTATTATCAATAAATATCACATAAACCGTCAGTGATAGGTCAAAATCGATTACAGTTTATAATATGAAAATCATATTATAGTGTAGTATATGCGGTACTCTAAACCTGAAAAATGACATCCATTTTTACCTATCGCTTACGGTTTACTAGATATTTGTTGTTAAAAATGACAAGAATGGTAATTTCCCTTCAGGTACTAGTGGACCGTTCCCAAGGTCGAACATTTTACACATCCTAGGAACGTGCCGTGCTATTAGGGTACACATTTTACACACTAATTTCACTTGACAGCTTGAAAAACTTTTACCGGTTGCAAAGGAAAACAAAAGCGCATAACCTGATAAACATTCTTTATTTTCAAAAGCTGTCTCACTCACACTTTTCGTGCATGAGAAGAAAATACTTCGCGCTTGCGCACCGAGTAAAGAGTGATCACTACTTACAGGCCTGGCACTGATGGTGCCGTTGCTCCTGTCAGGTTCGAAAAGGTTTTACATGGCATTTTGGTCTCATTATTCCTTCCACACATTGCCATACTAAAATCGCACAATTTCAAATAAGAGAAGTTATGTTGTGTCGCATATGTGTGCTGTCCAAAATGAAAACTTAGTAGGTCGCATTTGCTACAGTCGAAAGTTCACATGGATTTATTCTAAGTACATTTAAATTAAATCCAAATAACTTAGTAAATTAAATGATAATAATATTAAAATAATAATTCATCATTAATATAATGCTGATTTTACTAATTTAATGAGTACCTAATTTTTTTTCAATCACATTTACATGTTTATTTACATACTGTTTACAATTTTTGTAATGATCACTGATGGGAATTTTTTTACAAAAAAGTACAAAAAACTGAAACCATTTTTACAGGAATCTACCAATAAATGCAATAAATTACAACAAAAAATACAGAAAAGTACAACCTTTTTCTGTTGTTCGGGCAAATTTTGTACTTTTTTTGTACCCTTTTGTGCATTGCTGTATTTTATTGTAGTTTTAATTACCTACAAACAGTTACTAAGAAGTATCCCTGCCGATGAAACAGCACTGAAACGGCACTGGCGAACGACACTGGGCTGCCAGTGCGGTTTCAGTGACTGTTTTTGCTGATTTCGGCACCTAAACGGCACTGAGGGTGATGCGACGGTCATATAATTGTTCTATTGTATTCGTCACGTACCGGACAGGCAGAGTGGTTTACAGTAGTTGGCCGCCGCCAACCCGAGTCCCTTTTTAAAATTTTCTTCAAATTATTAACACTTTTTTTAATTTATGAATTTTCTTATGATATACATTATATACTTATAAATTATATACTAATATATTATTCTGAAGTTGAATTCGAAAATATTGTCTGTTTTGGCGTATCTCATTTCATTTACGAGATACATTATATTTATTCCAATTTTAAACTTTTCAATCAAAAAGTTAGATATCTGAAATTATCTAAACTTGTAGATTCTGAATTTGTAACTTTAGCAGAGGTAATTACAAAATTTTACAAATTTTACTTTTTAATTTTTAATCCCTTTTAGCTGGTCTACTTAGTAGCCTATTCGCAGGTATAAAGGGAACTTCTGCAGGCATTTAAAACTGAAATCTGAGTAGCTTTAAACGAGCAGCACTGAAACAGCACTGGGCAATGCCGTTTGAGTGCCGTTTCAGTGCTGTTTAATCGGCAGGGATAACTACAAGGATTCACATCTATAAAAATCTTAAGGAATGTACAGGTTTTGCAGCCAAAAAGTTGTTTCTTTTTGACCTAGGATAACAAATATTTAGAAACAGGAAATCTTTGCGTCTGAAGTTTTTTTTTTAATATACAGCAATCAATTGGACAACATATATGCCATTTGAAATGATGTCATGGCAGTATTCTGAATATTTGTCATCCTAGGTCGAAAAAGGACAACTTTTTGACGGCAAATAAAAATTGAACAATTGAAACAGAATTTAACACGGTCACTGAAATTAAAAGATTCGAACTCTTTAAGATAAAAATGTTTTCATTCCTAGTTATAAAATCTTAACTGCAAATTGTAACACTCAGAGTGGAAGACTTTCGAATTTGGAACTTTTAAAATTAAAGCTTGAAACTTTTTTAATTTAAGTGTTCAATAATTTACGCGTGTAAAATAATTCACGCGTTTGAAAAAAAATCCTTTAAAAATTTTACAGGAATCTAATGAAAATTTTGTTATTATCTTGGAACTCGAATTGTTCGTACAATTTTTCCGAAATCCTGCAAGATTAAAAAAACTGCCTTAAAATCTCCCAAATTCTTTTTTGAAATAGTTTTTAATATTCTTTTATCATTAATTTTTCAACAAAAAAATCATTTTTAGTTTTTTTTTTAGGAATTTCGTTAAAAAAATTTTATTCTTTTGAAACCTTCCAAAATTCTTAAAAGGCTTCTAAATTATTTTTTCGAAATTTGCAAAAATCTACATTTTGTTTTAAATATTTTGAAATCTTTTCAAGTTTTCATTATTTTGGAATCTTTTCAAAACTTTCAAGTATATTGTTAAGTCTCGGATGAGACCTATCTACCTCATCATAAAATAGTTAATTCTAAAACTTACCCTATTTCCTCTTTTTTTGATTCTAAATTTTTTACAAAATAGAATGTATGGAGTGAGGAAAAAGCAAACGCAAAAGATTGAGACAATCGAATTGAAATATGAAATTATAATTGATTTAGAAAGAATTTTACAAGTACGGGATTTTTGAATGCTGTCAAATTGTTTTATTCAATGATTTTGAGTTGATTTCCACAACATGGAACTTGATGAATTTCTGCCAAGCCTCGTCTTAGTGTCCAGCCTTTAAAAAAAGGAAAACACTCTGCTGAAGAGATTTTTGAATAAGTTTTAAGAAAATAAGGAAACAAAGCATAGCAATGATAAAACAAACTTACCGAAGATCTTACTGAGTTGTCCCTTGGAACGTTTAATAATCCTGTATTTAGGAGTTTAAAGGTGCCCAGTGCTTCCTTTGTTGATAGACTCCTTTGAAGACGTTTAGTGCCTCCGGAAGGATACGGCTTCAGGACTCAGCGTGATTTCTTTTGTATTATGATACAAAGGTGGTTGGAGAAGTTGTTGGGAGGGTTTTCTTACTTTTGAGGGGCCACTGACTTTAGTTCGAACAATTGAAGTCGTTGTAGATTTTGTGTTGTCGGGTTTGAACTATTTTCACTGATTTTATTTTGATCAACTAAAGTAGTTCTAGATTTTGTGTTCCCGGTTTTAAACTATTTTCACTGATTTTATTTTTATCAATTAAAGTAGTTCTAGATTTTGAGTTCTCAGTTTTAAACTATTTTCACTGATTTTAGTTTGAACAATTAAAGTAGTTCTAGATTTTGTGTTCTCACTTTCAAACTATTTTCACTGATTTTAAGTTTATCAATGATTGCCCCTTTTTACTAAGTCCATTCTTTCGTTTTTATGGAATTTAAATTTTAACACGTTCCGGAGAGTTTTTAGCAGCGATTCGTCGGTAGAACTAAACTTTGACTTTCCGGAGAGTTTTTGGGCAGCGATTCGACAGTAGAAATAAACTTTGATGTTCCGAAGAGTTTTATGCAGCGATTCGTCGGTAGAACTAAACTTTTGATGTTCCGAAGATTTTGGGGCTGCGATTCGACGCTAGAAATAAACTTTGATATTCCGGAGAGTTTTTGGGCAGTGATTCGACAGTAGAAATAAAGTTTCATGTTCCGAAGAGTTTTGGACAGCGATTCGACGGTAGAAATAAACTTTGATGTCCCGAAGAGTTTTGGGCAGCGATCCGTCGGTAGAACTAAACTTTTGATGTTCCGAAGAGTTTTGGGCAGCGATTCTACGATAGAAATAAACTTGCCGTAACCCTTAAAAACGTGGGTATATATAGGCAGAAAATGTGATCAGGGGTGGAAAAATAGTCCATTCGTGGACCATTTTCTGACAAGATTTATTGCATTCTTGACCCAGATCCTGGAATAGTGCGTAGGTGGGAGGCCACGCGCCGGTGGTTCCTATGCATTTTCTTGAGGGGTTGTCGGCCGCCACATATCACTGTGACGTGCATGGCCTTTTCACCAATTGGGCCATAGTAGATGGGCCTCGCGTGTTCCATCGTTGGGCTTCCGATCTTCTGATTGGTTGTGACGTCAATGACCGCGCTTTCACGTTTGTATGATTTCATATTTCTTAGAATTTGACATAGGATTTTATAATATGATTCAGAATATAAATAATAAATGTTTATAACAATAATGATTGATAATAATAGAGCATGATGATTAATAATAAAAGACATAAAGATTAATTTATAAATGATGCAGTATTCGGATATACATATAAAGTGTCTTATATATATATGGTCGGTAAGGTAGGGTGCTTATGGTAATGATAAATTACAGGTTGTGACTATTGTATATAATTGATATTGATAAGTGATTATTATTTTAAATAAGTAAATATTATGTATACATAACGGTCACAGGCCGTAATTTTTCAGTAATCTTTGAGTGTTGTTCAGAGAATATATTCAAAGACTACTTACTCTAATGGTAGTGATAGTTTCTGAATATTTATTATAATTGATATTGATAAATGATTATTATGATAAATAAGTAAATATTATGTACATATATATAAAGGTCACAGGCCGTGATATTTCAGTAATCTATGAGTGTTGTTCAGAGAATATATTCAAAGACTAATTACTCTTATGGTAATTATAGGTTCTGAATATTTATTATAATTGATATTGATAAATGATTATTATTATAAATGGGTAAGTATTATGTATATATAACGGTCACAGGCCGTGACAATATCTTAAACTTCCTCGATTTTTTTCCCTTCAAATTAATAACTATTCAAAGATAACCACTCTGGATCCCATACTGAACTGAAGTTAGGTGCGCTTCTAACAATTGATATAAGTATAATTTAATAAAATCCATCGCTTTTATTATTAATGCAACAGTGATGACTGTCACTGAATGTTAATATCTTGCAAAATAAACTTATACACACTTAAAAAAAGGATTTTTTCATTAAAATGCATTTCCCGGTCTGAATTGTTTAACTCGAAATTATTTTGAAAAATAAATAACATATCTAATTTAAAATTACGTTTTATAGATGTGGATACCTAGGTAAAATTTTAATTACAAAAAAAAAAGTTGCATAACTGAAATTGCTGCTTGATCAGTAATTTATTATGATAGCAAAAGTTCTTGGTGAAAGTGTAATTTTTGTTTTGAATTGTAGTTTTTTGTGTAGAAACTTATTTGTTACCTGTCCTGCAAAAATTGGCAGTAAAGTACAAGTCGAAACGCTGGTGCGGATTCCAAAAGTATTGCTTGTAAAAATGTATATATTTTGTTTAAATTTGTACATTTTACAAAAAACTACCAGTATTTACAACATAATTTTCCGTACAGTTTCCCAATATTTTAACTTTGATGAAATCTTGTATTTTTTGTAATGATTTGTAATTTTCTACAATAATTTACGTGAAATTAAAAGTGTTTTTATGACGTCAAACACCCAAATGTAAACAATGTTTTATTATGTAGTTTTCCGTGATGCCATCTAGATTTTTACAACAAAGAAAAAAAATAATAAAAAGTTATACAATTTTTTTAATGATAGAAACTTATACTTTATTAATATTTTTTTTTTACTTTTTTACAATAAGATAAAAGAAAACTGATAGCGAAATACTGACGGTGCCCTAAATCTTCATAAATTATGCTTCTAGCCTATAATATTCCAACATTTTCAAATATCCCGAATTATTATTTGAGGTGTGTCGGCTGTCATTATTAGTATTGTAAATCATAAATTTCACAAGAATGAATACAGTATTCATATTGTGATAATTCTGCTACAATTTACTGTATGAAATTAAAATAATTCGAAATAAAAAATTGAAATATGTCTACAAATTAATTCATTAATTAAATATGCTGATTCTTTTTATTCACTCTCATTATCCTTATACAATTTTAAACTGTATGTACAATGTGCATGGACATGTAAATGTAATTAAAAGAATTTAAGATCTTCCGCAACATTCATTGATATCCGGTAACAGCAAAGCGAAAGCGGGGGAAAAGTTCGAGTCGAAATTTGAGCGGGGCCGGGTGCCTGACCTGTGTTTGGCTGTGACGTCAGGGCCCGATAAAAAAAGGGTTAACATGGTGTGAGTAATCCGTATGAACGTTTGACTATCGCCTTTATAGCAACTGCGGCTTACGACGTTTTTATTTTGGACAGCATGTGTTGCGATTTAAATGTGACACGATTTCATGCGAAATTCGAGACAGATTTTTCTCGGTGTAT
Organism: Andricus quercusramuli; assembly: GCA_932178445.1. Classification (NCBI taxonomy): domain Eukaryota; kingdom Metazoa; phylum Arthropoda; class Insecta; order Hymenoptera; family Cynipidae; genus Andricus; species Andricus quercusramuli. The sequence continues at coordinate 193,129 of CAKNXH010059374.1, read as the reverse complement.
ATTTATTTTTCTACTAAAATCACAGAAAATATGACAGAGAAGAAAAAATAATGTGATTTAGAGATTTTTGTTTAAATCGAGCATACTCTTCGTTCTTAACTTTCGTTACCAGATATAAACCTATCAAATTTCAGAGCTTCCGATTCAGTAGATTACTTTGTATTTTAAAAACCTGTTGACATATTGTGGATTATGAGAAAGCTGAGGCGAGCATGTCTAAGATTTTGAAGTACAAAGTTAAAAAGTCTTGTGTTTTTTTATGTTTAGAATAAAAATTGTTCTTAGAAAAGAACAAATTCGTGAGTCAGAAAGAGATGGTTTCTCTTTCATGACGTCATAACGCCCGTCTCCCCCTGCCTGCCTGCCCCAAGCCAAGCACTTGGATTACTGGGTAACCTCTACAATTTAAACATCTTTATATATCAGTTGTTATATAATTTCCGAATACACTTATGATTAAAAATAATTTTTTTGTAATTTATTAAAAAAATAAAGTTTTGTTCCATGCAATTGTTATTATTGTTTGGCCCTCGACGTGCAGACTTCTTGGATTTCCCCCAATCAACCTGAAATACCTAATTGCCTGGCACCAGTGTGACACCGCATCTCCGGTTCGCGAGCACCGCCTGCTGGTCGGTGAACCTTCCATTTCGATTTCAAAAGTCGAAAGCAAACGAATGTTTCAACTGTCCCTTTATAATTCATTTGAATTTCTAGAATGTTTGGTGAAGATTCAATATGTTTTCGAAAGTATAGATATATTGATTATTAAAATATTGAATAACGAAAATCGCTGATTTCAAATCATTCAACATTTTTTTCTTCTAATTCTCGATTCCGGAACATTTCACAACATCCAGCACATTTTTACATTCTCATCATAATGATTTTATTGTGTATTTGTTTTTATGTGAAAAATGACTTTCGTGGATTTCATTAAATGTCGACGTTTTGAGACCCCCTCAGTCAGAAAAAATAGTTTTTACATCGGTGTCTGTCTGTCTGTCGTCGTCGTTTTCGTTGTTGTCGTCATTGTCTGTATACCGGATAACTTTTGAAAGACTAATCGGATTGGATTGTGCTTTGGCACACAGTTTCAGGTGCCAAAAAAAAGATTGAGTTCGTTAACCAGCTATTTTGGGTAGAAATTCAAAAAGTTCGAGATTTTTCAAAAATTTTTAGACCATTTTTTTTTAAATTTAGAAATTCCATGGACTGTTCGATAAAAAGAAAATTGTCAGAGTTATAGCATTTTCAAAATCCCCTCCCCCCCCCCAAAAAAAAAGAAAATTAACATTCCAAGCGAAACAAAGCACAATATAAAAAAAGTCGAGAGACAAAAGACGTTACTTTTTGAAATCCCTACAAGAATGTAATGACAAATTTTTGAATTTTCCTGAAAAAAATCGAAAATACACATAACAAAAAAGTTAAACAACCACCGCAGGGTACCACTAAGAGCGAGACTAAGAGCAACTGCCATCTAAACAAAAAATCACGTGCGTCCTAAACTATGACCCAAGACAGATTTATGTGTAAACATCTTCGATAAGCGTTGACTGAAATTGAAATCTTACATAAAGCAAATAATAACTCACGCACATGTGGGAGTATAAAAATTTATTTTCTCTCATATATAATGTCTTGCAAAAGTTTCTGCGCAGTTATTTTCCAATAGGATAATAAGCCTAATCTAACAATGTAACAATTACCCCACTTTAATAAGAATAAACTGTAGATTATTTCTCTATATACGTATGCGGCATATTTTGCCGAATTTGAATGTTCTTTTCCGGTATATTTTATCGTATACTAAATTGAATTCTTAAGAATTTATTATGAATTCCAAACGATTCTAGATTAATTTCAGACAATTCTAGATTAATTGCAACTAGTTGAAAAATTGATATTTGCAAAAATATTTCGGACAATAGAAAATTCAATGGAGATCTTGATGACAGATTGAGGTTATGTTTCATCTGTATATATCTGTATTCCTTGCCGGATCTTAATTTTCTCTTCCGGCAGATTTCCCGGATTTTAATTTTCTCGTCCGGAATATTTTTAATATCATCATTTTCCGTCAATTATCACAAATTTCAAAAATTTCCACAACTTTCATAAATTTCATAAATTTCCTTAAACTTAATAAATTTCAACAACTTTTATAAATTTTAACAAATTTCATAAATTTTTACAAATTTCATAATTTTTTAAAAATTTAATAAATTCCCACGATAATGATAAATTTCCATAAATTTTAGAAATTGTGGTAATTCATCAAACTTTTCATACATTTTAAAAATTAAAGGGAAATGGCTTAAGGGTATAATAATCCAGAGGCGACTGGTGTCACCTTCAACACTCACGGCCGCTGTGTAAGGATAACAGCGGCAAAGCCAAACTGCAAACTACATCATGC
>CAKNXH010059374.1:131613-190307 GCA_932178445.1 Andricus quercusramuli | reverse complement strand
GCATTTCCCTCTTGCCTCTATCTATTGTGCTCCGAGGCAAAAGCTCTAGATACCTATGTGGCCCGCCGAACAGAAGAGAATATAAGGTCAACCACCTTTTATACATGGACGACCTCAAACTCTTTGCTTCCTCAAAAAAGGACCTTAACATCCTTGTAGATGCGGTGAATAGGTATTCTAAAGCGACTGGCATGAGCTTCGGACTGGTCAAGTGTGCCTGCGTCCACCTACACCAAGGAAGGCTAGAAACTACATCATCCAGTGACGATCAGGATGTTCAAATCAGAGGCGGAAATACCATTCAACATCTTGGTATTGGAGAAACATATACATATCTTGGAATACCGCAAGCGGAAACACAAAATGTGCATAACTTGAAAACGGCCCTTGGAAAAAGGTATCGCCAAATTCTCAGAAAAATTTGGGCTTCCGAATTATCTGGAAAGAATAAGATCCAGGCGACCAATATGCTGGCCGTTCCTATACTGCTCTACACGTTTGGTGCAGTAAAATGGAACGTCGGTGAGTTAAAACAACTTGATCGAAGCACACGCAAGATGATGATAATACAACAAAGTCTTCATCCTAGATCTTCCGTACCTCGAATATATCTCCCTCGCGATAAAGGGGGTAGAGGCTTGCTAAGCTTAGAGTGTCTTCATCGAAGAACGGTTCTGGCTACAGCCTGCTCAGTTCTAAAAAGCACGGATTCCCTTATGCGACTCGTACATCAACATGAAGTCGCTAATGCTGCGGTGTTTCTATACCATGCAGCAGATAGGGCCGCAGAGGAGCTTGATCTCCCATTCAATTCCAGCGACATTACACATGGCCTAGCATCACTAACACCTCTGGTGCTCAAAAGTCGTATACAGGAAGCAGAACATACGCTCCTACTAAGAGAACATGCTGAGAAACCCCTCCATGGTAAGTTCTACGGCATCATACGTAGAGAAGAGCTCTCGATGGGTCTGTCCAACATGTTTCTCAAGTCTGCTGGATTGAGATCGGAGATCGAGGGATTTCTTTTTGCATGTCAAGACGGCGTCATAGACACCTTAGTTTACCGCGAGCGCATAATGAATGTACCTGTACGCGATACCAACTGCCGGGCGTGCAAGCAAGAGCCCGAAACACTTGGACATGTTCTCAGTGGATGCTCTAAATATGCACGCTGCGCGTACATAGAGAGACACAATGCAGCTCTAAAAGTGTTATATTACCATCTTAGGCATTTCTATGGTGTTGATCTATTGCCCGTCTTGCCCTACGCCCAGGGGGAACTCGAGTCAGTTGTGAAGAATGATCAGTGTAAGATCTACTGGAATTTCTCATTCTCCACCACTCAACGTATCAGTGCTACGAAGCCTGACATTGTCCTCCAAGATCTGAAGAATAAGATCATTCACGTGATTGAATTCTCCGCACCAGCCGATGGTAACATCACGGCAAAGGAGGGAGAAAAACGGGCGAAATATCAAGCACTTCTTTTCGAGCTGAGTAGGCTTTACCAAGGCTACAAAGTCCATCTTATAATTCTCATAATCGGCTGTCTTGGAGGTATGAAAGCTTCATTTATTAGCCAACTCAACAAGATTTCGGCTTGCCAGCGTCAGGCTCATTTCATCGCGAACCGGATGCAAAAAGCTGTTCTCCTGGGATCACTCCATCTGGTCCGTCAACACTGTTCCTCTTAAATTCTACAAAGATTGGTAGCTCTAAAAAAGTATCCAGATGTGAAACCTTCATCTCCAACTGTCTTGTCTGCCGCGTAAGGTCATCCGCGGCTAGAGACCTGACTCCAAGGAACAGTGTTGCCCGATGTTATCACGCGTAAATTTCCCGCTCTTGCTTACCTTCTAGGACAGAAGGAGCAGAAGGGGATGACGTACACGTTCCAGTAGCTTTGGGATTGGTTTCTTTAAGGAATCATGATCGAAGCTTCCGGAGCCTACAACTTCTGTTATAATAATATGTTATAATAATATGATGGGTGGAAATATATTATAATTTGAGGAAATTTTTGAAATTCATGGCAATAGAACGGTAATATACGGGATCCGTATACACTACAAAAATATAATTCTTAAACAAATAATTATTGTTTGAATAATAAAAACTTATTTACAAGTTACTTGGAAACTCGTCCCTTATTAATTGAAAATAATTCTTGTGAAGAAAATCCGAAGAACCCCGTTTTTAGTATGAATTTAATAGAGAACTGCTATTTTGCATTTTTTGGGGTCACTTTCCAAGCATAATAACAATTCACAAAAATTTTATAACAAGTAGCTCTCTTTTCTATTTTTTTCTAAATCAAGCTTTTTCCATTTGCATTGGTATGCATAGTAATGCATTGGTACGGGTTAACTTCGACAAAAAAAAAAAGAAAACAAGAAAAATGTTAAGTTGATAAACTGTAAATATAAATGAAGTATTTATTTCTAAAATTAAACTGTGGTACGACTCTTAACCATAGAATTATAATAAAATTGATTTTATAAGTCGATTCTGAATCTGTTTATAATTAAATAATTTATAGATTCTTACGTTAAAAATTGAACTATTTCAAGTTGAATGCCTAACTTAATTAATGAAATGTATGTGTCCGATTGAAACTTCAAAATCTTTTTTTAATTTTCAAAAACATTTTAATTAATATATTCATAATTCTAAAGTTTTCATTGTTTCATTTTTTTAATTTTTAATTTGTAAATGACATTTTTCATTTAAGATTTTCAAGAAACAACTTATAATCACTAAATTGTACTGTTTTTAAGTTAAAATTGTTCAAAAATGATATAATTTTCAACACTTAAAAAATGCATTGATTCATTCTTCAAACTATTTTATTAGGGACCGCACTTAAATTACGTAACAGCGTAAGGGGGAGGGTGGGGTCAAAAGATTTGGTTACGATTTGTTACTGAAGGGGGGAGGGGGTCCTTCATTCATGTATGTAACTTTCGGAAATTCACAAATTAAATAAGTATCTCGCAGAAATTGTACAGAAATTTAATATGAATTCAACTTTACGCACAAAAGAAAACTGGTGAGTGAAAAAAGGAACCTAGCCAACAACCATTTTTTTTAATTCAGGAAAAAGTCAGGGATTTGGAAAAAAATCTTACAAAAGTCCGAAATTTATATAACTTTAAATAACTGTCAAACCGAATAGATTTGAAAATTTTCAACTTTTATTTGAATCTATTTTATTCCGCTTATAAAAGATTCTAGGTTCAAAATGTTACAAATGTACTATTCTGGTTTTTGAATATTAATGGTCAGGGAAAATGAAAAGGTGGTTAGGGAAAAATTAGAGAATTTTTAAAATTAAGTTTAGCGGTAATCCTGATATAATATTCTTCTTAGTAATTTATTTGCTTTTATTTATATTTCTTTTTTTGCAGTTGCTTCTTCCTGAAAATGATCTTTTTAGTTGTTAATTTTATTATTTGTTTGAAAATGCAATAGTTTTTTTCAAAAAATAATCTTTTTGCTTCAAAATTCCACTATTTCGTAGAAAATTTACTTTTTGACAGAAATTCATATTTTGGTGTTGAAAAATAAATTTAAATGTTTTTGCGATAAAAATCCAACTATTTTTTGGAAAATGTATATTTTTTATTAAAAAATTCATCTAGCTCAGCAGAAAATTAATCTTTTTTTGATAAGAATGCAACTTCTTGGTTGAAAATTCAACTATTTCGTAGAAAATTTACCTTTTGAGAAAAATTCACATTTTGTGTAGAAAAATTAATTTAAATATTTTTTTGATGAAAATTCAACTATATTTTTTAATATTTGTCTTTCTGATTTAAAAAGTCATCTGTTTTAGTAGAAAATTGATATTTCTTGGATGAAAATGGAGATTCATAATTTTATTTGAAAATTCATCTCTTTGGTTAATGTTTGACTATTTTGTTGAAAATTCGTCTTTTTGATTTTTAAATTAATTTTTTTTCAATTACATTCCATCCTTCTAGGTTGAACTATCAACTATTAAACTTTTTTGTTACGAATTTTCTTTTAAGGTTAAAAATTTAACTATTTCTTTGAAAATTCAATTGTTTTGTAGAGTATTTAGTAATTTTGTAGAAAATTCAAGTATTTTCTTAAGAAGTCATCTCTTATCGTCGAAAAGTCACTTTTTTTGTTCAAAAGAAACAAATTTTCAAATTTTTGATTTGTATATGTATGTTAATGGGATTTGAATGTTAGTGATTAAAGAAAAAGAATTGGTCGAAGAAAAATCATAGAATTTTGAAAATGAAGTTTTCTCCCTGCACAGCACGCATTATCTGAAATACAACTAATTTCCACTAGTTTCAAGTCCCATATCTTATTATTTCTGGAAACCATAAATTACGAACAGCAATAGGGGGGTAGAAACATATTGTTACGGTTCGTCACATGGGGGGAGAGGGTCGATTATCCGTTACGTAATTTACGTATGGCCCCTTTCCTAAAACGCATTTTCTCCTTTGCCTGCTTAGTCAAGCTTTGTTTATAAAATACCGGTGCGGACCGATGTGAGTTCTCTGAAAGAACACATTGTGTGGCATTTATAATACGCACCTACATTTAGGATTAGGTTAATTATATTTCCTGGAGAAGATTAATAAATTCTATCACTTATATCCAGAAAACAATAATTTTCGACGATTTTAAGATAATATAAGATCAAGTATTCTAATCCGGCAAAATATGCCGGATTTCAATTTTCTTTTCCGGTATATTTTATCGTGTACTAAATTGAACTGTACAGAATTTAATATGAATTCAAAATGCGAGCGAGCGAGAGCGAGGGAGAGAGAGAGAGGGAGAGAGGAGAGAGAGAGAGAGACATATGGGCAAAGAGAGAGACTGAAGGGCTCCTACTGTGGGTGAAGAAAAGCGAGCCTCCGGTCTGTGCCATAAGACACAACGTGTGTGTCACAGGCCTGCGTTACACTATGCAGTCGTGGTTTCATTCGAATCAGGCGCGACCCCCCATATCGAGGTCTAAGATTTTTACACATCAAAAATGTCAATAGCCCCCAGTAGAACCGCGGTACAATACACCTATGGCCACGTCTCACATCCGTGAGATGCGTGGTCACAGGGCACGATGAAATCATAACGACAGGCCGGTGAAACCCTCGTGTGTCTTGAGAACACGAAGCGACCCAAGGATGACAGCTTTCTGCATCCATCTCGCAAGTGCCTTGGCATATTATGGCACGCGGGTATGGATTTAAGGTTACGAACCAGTGATAATTTCGCACCTCCGAGAGCACCTTTCACAAGGACACTTACTCGTACCGAATATTTTGGGTACAGTCGTTGCAGCTCTCTTTTAAGATCTTGGTACCTCTCCTCTTTTTCTTTCTCCTTTGCAGTGATGTTGTATTCGGACGGAGCCGAGAATTCGATCACGAATATAGTTCGTTTCTCGAAGTCTTGGAGAACAATGTCAGGCCTCGAGTGCGCACCGGAGACTGCTGCCCGAAAATCGTAGTTCCAGAAAATCTGGCACTTCTCGTTTCGGACAATTGCCTCTATATCCCTTGGAGCGTTCGGCAGGGCAGGGTCGCGACCAACACCGTAAGAGCGACAAAGGTGGTAATAAAGTATTCTCAGGGCCGCATTATGTCTATAGATATACGTTGTTCCTGCGTGGTTCGGACACCCCGATAGTATGTGTTCTAGGCACTCAGCGTGTGCATGACACGCTCTGCGCCTATCACTGGGAATGTCTCGGCATACAATGCGGTGACGGTATTCTAAAGTGGAGATGACACCGTCCTGGCATGCGAAAATAAAGCCCTCTGTACCTGAATTGAGCCCTGATGATTTGAGGATAGCAAAAGTTTGCTCCTTCGACAAGGACTGTTTTTCTAAATTTCTGTGAAAGATTCCGTGCATATGCTTGAAAACTCTTGGTGAAATTTTCCAACCTCTGCTTTCTTTACGTCTGCTTTTAGGCGTGAAGCATCTAGATGGAGTAATGCACTTTCCTCACTTCTGATGTTAAAATTCAGGCCAAGGGTCTCGGCAGCTTGCTCCGCGGCTTTATAAAGGAACGCTCCTTCCCCAATCATCTCGTGGTTTCTGACCATCTTTAGGAGAGGATCTCTGCCGTAATTTATTGAAAAAGTCCCTAGGGCTAAATAGCCCTCTAAGGAACAAAATATACATGTTAATATTCTTAAAACTAGAATCATGACACAGTACCTCGATATGTGTATTTAACAGTAAATTAAAACTATCGATTAATATTTAACATAGACCGTTAGAATCATAATTTTATAGTTAGCAGTACATAGTAGTGTTGTAATTATACAACATATGTCAAGTAAGATCAGAGGCTACATTGGTACTATCAGATCAGAAACTACATTGGTAGTATTATATTTATATATTTTTAATATATTTTGTTACCAATAGGTAATTTCGAGTATACTATTTGAATCATTGAATAGATACTTAAAAAATTCAATTTTAAAATGGTAATAAGAGGGCGCTTCCCTGATAATTAATGGTATTCTATTCCAAAGACGTGCCCCTCTAACCATAAACGATCTTTGAAGCTTACATGTTCTGTGCCTTGGTATATTTAAAGCTAAGTTTCTCTCACGAAGTCCGGCATGATTGGGACTTTCTTTATCAACAAAAGTAAAATATTCACGTATATACTGAGGAGCTTCATTTCTAGATAGTGTAAATTGCGAGTGGCCCATAAAAAATTGTCTTCTTTTAGCCACAGGCAAGAACCCTGCTCTCTCCCGATAAAGAGTAATGTGTTCACTTTTTGACAAATTGTATATAAAACGAATACATGCATTCAGTGCCCGTTCTAGCTTCCCATTCAGTTCATCCGTAATATCATCGTAAGCAATACATCCGTAATCAAAGAACGGAAGAATCAGACTCTTAACTAGTAGTATCCTAGTTGAGGTAGGTAAGGAGTCTTTGTTTTTATTTAATTGCTGTAGAATTCTATAGGTGTTCCGAGAAATAGCCATAACATGCTCTTTCCAAGACAGAGTACGATTGAGTAAGTATCCTAAATCCTTGACCGATTCTTGAAAGACAATAGTAACATTACCCACCCTCAAAGGTGGGAAGGCAGCCAGCGCATCCACAGAGGGAGAAGCCGAAGGCCCAATAATAATAGCATTAGTTTTAACTGGATTTAAAGCAAGACCGTTATTTTCAGCCTAAAGCACGACCCGATCTATGTCCTCCTGGATCTGACTGAGAAGTCTATTCAATTCTGCAGCAAGTCTGGAAAGGTACAATTCAAAATCATCAGCGTATTTAAGATACTTACAAAATTTTTAATCACTTCCAAGATCAGAAGTATACAAGTTAAAAAGAGGAGGTGCGAGTGTGGACCCCTGCGGAACTCCACTCTTCACTTCCACCCATTTGGACATATCAGCATTACTAGTCTTTACACTTTGTGAACGGTTATTTAAATAGGAGGCAAACCATTTAATTACTGAATTGGACATTTTGAAAGATTTGAGTTTTTGTATAAGTAAACTGTGGCTCACCCTGTCAAAAGCTTTAGAGAAATCAAAGAGTACCACAACCGTAATCTCATTTTTATCGATCGCCAGCTTAACATCAGTAGTGATTTTAAGGGATGCTGTGAGTGTGCTATGCTTGGCTCTGAAGCCCGATTGCATAGGGTCTAATAATTTGTTAGTATCTAGAAAATTTGTTAGTTGTTTGTGCACAATCCGTTGAAGTGGCTTTGATAACGCATTAAGGATAGAAATTGGCCGGAAGTCTTTAGTGGAAGTAGGATTGGAGATTTTGGGTATCGGTTGTAATAGTGACTGTTTCCATATATCTGGGAAAGTACCGCATTGTAAAGATGCATTATATATCTCTAATAATATTGGGAAGATAACTGGAAGAGCTAACCGGATCATTTTTATCGACATTCCATCCGTACCGAAAGCATTAGAATTAACTCCCATTACTTCCTTAAGGAGAGTCTCAGGATTAATGCCAGAAAAGAAGAAATCATATTCATTAAAAGTTTGCAGAAGTGAATTGGAGGAGGCAGTTGGTAGTTGTGTCGCAATAGGTTTCAACATGAATGTAGTAAGGAATTCACTAGCAGCGAAATTTTGATCAGGATATTCCTGTTTAGGTGGTATTAAACGCAAGCGCCTGAGAAGATGAAAAATGTTTTCTTTTTTGTTTTTATTTCTGATTGCGTTAAGGTTAAATTGGTTGTGAGAGTCCCTAATTTTCGTATGAACAAGATTCCGAAGTTTGCGGAATTCCGCTTGTGTACTACTATTCCTTGTCGAAGACAAATTTGCCCAATCGTATGATATTAAATGATCCTGAAACTCTTGTTTATTGATTAGTGTAAGGTTTCGAGTCGGTGTAGGAGTAAGTTCAGGTAAGATATTACTGGACAATTGGTTCTCGATGTTGATAAGATCATGATTAGATAAGAACGGAATTGCATGGTGTGAATAAGATAACACTTTGTCCAGGTCATCTACAATAATCAAGTCTATGCGTGTACTAGTAAAATTAGAGTGATGAGTGGAATCATGTGGCACTGTGGAAAGTCCCGCAGAGTAAATTACAGATTTCAAATATTTAGTTAGATTAGTATTCGAATTTAAATTTGTATTCAAATCTCCAGTAAGTATTATGCTATTATAATTAGGTGTTAGTGTAAATATTTCTGATTCAAGCTCGTTACTATAGTTAGCATTAGGAGGTTTATAAATAACCCCAATTAGCGAACAATCTTCACCGAAATACACCTCGACAAAGAGAAAGTCTGCAGCAGGATAATTAGCCTGCGGACTCACTTTTACTACTGAACCCCTAAGACTTTGATGTATATAAAGACAGACCCCACCCCCCTTCTCTCCTCTCTGTCCCTGCGAAAGAGCATGTAACCTTCTAAAAACATTGCACTCGAAGGGATGTTAGGCTTAAGCCAAGTTTCAGAAACTGCGATTATATGGTATGAACGCGTATTGAAGTAATGTTTAAACTCAAGAAAATGTGCTGAGAGAGACTGAGCATTAACGTGGCAAATCTCCAAATTGTCCATGAGATGAATGAACAGTTCAAATCCCGATATATGTTATTATTTTCCAGAAAACGAAGCTCATAGTAATGTATAGTGTTACAGTAACAGTTAATAACCAAAACAGGCCAGACTACTCGAAAGAGTACATATAAAAACCGAAAATCTGTAGTACATGTAGTATGAGGAGCCATACCGTGAATTTGCAAAAATGCAATAGAATAAAATATGTACGCATAAACGAAAAACACCTTTTCATAAAAAATGAAACACTTCTTCCCGCATGACCCGATAGTAAATTGTATAAAATACCTCACTGTAACAATTAGATTTACCACTACCCAAAATATGCCAAACAGAATACATATATGTAGGATTAAATAGAAACAGGTAGAATCCAAAAACAATTGGTAAGAAACTAAAATAAAGTTCACTAAACCAGGATATTTACTCAGAATGACGATAAAGTTCTCTAAGATGATCCTACGTCCGTACAGTAATTGCTAGCGAAATCCATCAAGATCCTGAAGATGAGTAAGTATTTTTCTCTGCGAACCTTACTCCTTACGGCAGAAGATCTTGCCACCAGAGATCCATAGAAACTTTATCTTCTTAGCTCTTTTCAAGTTCAATGCCTCCTTATATATAATACCATTGTATTTCGTTAAAGTTTTTCTTATGTAAAGGATGCATTCCTCTCCTCCAGACCAACCAATATTTTTCGTAGAAAAATCTCGCTTCTTCTTACGTTTCTCAATTAGACGAAAACAGGTCTCTTGCTGACTAAATTTCGCAATTATAATTGGAGGTCGAGACTGACCTGAGGCATTCAATTCATAGGGACGAGTTCTATAAATAGAAATAAGACCCTCTCTGGAGTAAGGGACCTCCAAAGCGGCCGCAATTCCATTCATAACAGCTGGAAGGTCCTCCCCCTGTTTGAAAGGCAAACCATGAATTTCTAACACATTAGTCAGAGAAGCCTGCTCCATAAAATTGCATTTGCTCTCCAGGTGCGCCAACTGGGAAGTCAATTTATTTTCAGTAACTAAGAGTTTCTTCGTCACATCCTGAAGCTCTTGAATTTCCGTTACATTACTTGCAACGGTCGTTTCAACCGTGGTTATGCGTCGCGAGTTTTGAATAATGTTCTCCTTCATGTTATTAATGGAGGTATCAATTTTATTCTGGAACTTTTCAAATAAAGCGGTCATATGCTTGAGTGACGCCTCTTGCACTTCTGTTATTGATTTTATGATCGCCTCGTTGACCCCAGATTCCAGAGTTTCAGTGGACGATCCTGGCCTGATGACGTCATTGGTAGCCGTCTCCATTGTCTCCAATGAAGAAGAAGTTTTTCTTTCTCGTCTAGCGATTTCGTTCGACTTATCTCCTACATTCACGCATCCACTGTGCACTAAAATGCTGCATTTTCCGCATGTTAACCGTCCAGGAGCCCCTCTCGTGATTGCACCACTGCAGATGCCACACGCCACCATGTTATTAGGCGTCAGTTCAAAACTCACACGGAGAAAAAGTTAACAAATTCCGGTTTTCTGACAGAAACCGTTCACACCGCTTAGAAAATTCAAAACGCAACTGCTTCTAGTTTATTTGAGACAAAAAATTTATGCAAAATTCGCCGATATATTAATACTGTTAAGCAAAAATACCGGAGCCCGTTGCACCACGTCTCTAGTCACGACCAGTGCCGTAATCTGCCGTATCTGCTTCGGAGAGACTCCTTCACTGATGTTACGTCCTGAATGCGGCTTTGAGGCACACCCAGGTATGTATAGGTCTCTCCGGTGTTAAGATGTCTAATAACAGTTATATCCACAAGCTCAGGGTCCTTGGGAACGCCAGTAATCTTTCCTTTCTTCAAATGAATTTTGGCACACTTGTCCAAACCAAAGTCCATCCCAATCTCTCCTGTGTAGCTCTTGACGATATTAAAAGCAGTTTGAAGTTTGCTTTTACCAGCGGCATAGATCTTCAGGTCATCCATATCAATATACATGAGTGACCTTATGCTCACGCTGATTAGTGTCACCACAGAGGTATCCAGGAGAATTTCGTAGTGCGAGAGATAGAGGCAGAAGTGTGATGCAAAAAAGCAAAGGGCTCATACTATCCCCTTGAAAGACGCCCCTCTGGAAGGTGACGTTGTTCGCCGTCAGACGATAATTCCTAGATAAGATGGTAAATCTAGTTTTCCAAAGAGGCATCAATCTCTCTATGCATATGTGTGGATGTACCTTCAAGCTTTCCAACAGACAGGTGATAAGTCTATGAGAGGTTGAATCGAAAGCTTTCCGGTAGTCGATCCAGGCCATTGACAGGACGAGCTGATGGACTGTAGCGTCTTTACAGACACACCCCTCAATCAGCAGGTTTTCTCGACAGCCTGCTACACCTTTTTTCGAGCCTTGTTGTTCGTACGAGTACATCTCTCGCCATACAGGCTCAATTCGTCGAACAATCCTGTTGTTTAGGACAGCTGTAAAGATCTTATACAGTGTGTTAAAACAAGTTATTGGCCTGTAATTCTCTGGTTTGGACAAGTTGCCTTTTTTCGGTAGGAGTATAGTGCGTCCTAACACCAGCCACTGCGGAATGGGCGTCTCTGACTTTAAATATGAGGTGAATATTCGGGCCAAATGTTGGTGTATAGAAGTAAACTTCTTCCACCAAAAGATCTTGATACAATCTGGTCCAGCACCGGAAAAGTTCTTCGTGCCTCTAAGTGCTTTTTTCACCTCTTCGGCAGTGACTGATGGGCACTCCTCCTTAGATTTTATGAGACTGTCGCAAAACTCCTTGAAGCGAATGATATTGTCAGTATCTTCTTTCAAATCTAGTGTTTTCGGGATCTTGTACACCTCTCTTCAAAAAGTCTCTACCTCCTTGGGCTTGGGTGGATTTTCGACAAAAACAGGGGGATCCCTGAAGAGGCGTGATGGTTGAGCGAGAAAATGTTGATTCTCCCTGATCCATCTCTCTCTCTTCTGTATCCTCCTCCTTGCGTCATATAACAGCCATATTTTGTCAACAATATGCTGCTTGATTGTCAGCAGCTTTGACTTGTTTAGTGTGTGATTCAAGGTCCTTAGTTGTTGGGCGAACTTTCGAACCCTTTCCGCGAACGGTCTACCAGATGTTATGTAGTCAATCACACATTGAACACGGGACGCATTCTGTCTTGCCCATCCAATTTTCTTGTTCAGTTGATGCAAGCGTCTTCTTGTCTTTTGATCCATCGTCGGTTTCAGCCTTCGATTTGAATCAGCCAAAGCTCTCGCAGCACCATAACGAGATATCTCCAGGAAGGGAGGCATCCATTTCAGCCAGATCTTGGGGCTTGGGAGAAACTTGCATGTTGATATTCCTCCTTGTACTGCAATTGTGATCTTCTTCCAGAAGGTGCCTGCTTTCTGCGGTTGGTCGTAATGTCGTTTCATCTTCGTCTGGGTGTTTCTGGCACCACAGAGTATGTACATGCGCCATAAAGCCTCCGCGAACAGGGATAATACTGGCATCGTAGCAGTCTAGCACATCATTCTTAAGTTGATCCGTCCACTGAATGTGGGCGTTTCGCCGGTTTGTCGTCGTGTTTCCATCTAAATTATTTTCAGCACCCCGAACTCTAGGATGATCGGCATTGTTTGCCGATCCATTGTCGGGTGCTCTGCGCGTTCGATCGTTTTGAACCGCATCTACAGCATTTTGGGGTTTGGTGGTTTCATTGTTTTTCCCACGAGCAGCTAGGGAAAGGGTTCGTCCATCCTTGTAGAGCCCCGCGTGCAAAGGATAAGGCTGATACTCTGAGAGGTCGCCCGGTATCCCAGAGTCACCGTTAAAGACACCTCACCCAGGTGCCATGCAGCTTTCGGCACGGTTCTTACACCTTCGCTTAGGGGTTATTCCTTCGGGACCATCCCTGGACAATTGTCCGCGACTCCTTATTAATTATTGTAACCATATTCAGCAGAAACCCTTGGTACGGGGACCCTCTATCCGCAACCCGAGGACGCGTTCGGTGGCTTTGTCGTAAGCCCTTCGGTTCCTTGCCTAGAGGTAGGCCGGCAATTGGCAGATCGGAACATAGGAACTCCTATCTAATACAACGGTGCTGAAGACTGGTGACCTTCTCAGCATAAAAAATCAACCAATTGCGACTCTCTCGGTTTCCATTCATTGTCCTCGCCCCCCCCCCTTCCCCGTATTCTTACGGTAAGAGAACTAAGAGAATCTATGCACGTAAGGAAACTAGATATTCTGTGTGTACCTGAGACGAAGAAAAAGGGTTGCGAAAGTAGAAACAGTGAATATGTATCGCTCAGATTGCTGTGGGTTATAATGAAGGTAGGAATCAGAAGATTATTTATCATAGCGTGTTACGCTAAGTAAGTCTGGGGATACAACAAGAAAAAATTTTAACAGGAAACATTAGTTAGCTAAAGCTTCGAAAAGGGCCTATTAATTACAAATAGTTGGTTTAGACAAAATGATTCACATGTACACCTGGCGTAAAGGAAATAGCCACGGTATAATTGATTTTGCTATTGCGGATGAAAGACCAAGAGAACTAGTAAATGATACAAGGGTCATGAGGGTCTCTGAATGCAATACTGCCCATTACCGTCTAGTCTCCAAACTAAACTTAGGGCGGGGATGGAGAAGAAAGAGAACCAAAAATACGAAACAAACGCCAAGCAAGATTAGAAATTCACCAAAACCGAAGTGCGGATTGATTTTCAGAATAAGTGAAACGAACGCATAGATAGGGCAACTTGGGAAGCACTTATAAGCAATAAAGGTCTAGAAGGCGCATGGATCATGGTACGAGATATCATTGTTAAAACTGCGACTGAAGTATGTGGTACAGCGGATGTAGGAAGAAAATCTAGTAACAGAATTGTTACCATAACGCGGGACTCGGTACGGCGCTGCACGAAAGGGTTGCTGAGCTGCACACGAGACGGAACGGAATCCCCGAGGGGACCCGAAGTCCCGAAGAACAGCACAGTGGTTGCTCAGTCTGGACTTGCTCGCGTCCGAAGTACCTCGTTTTCAATAGTGCTTCCGTTGTTCGCTCTTTCGTCGTCACGCTCTCCTCAACACGTCTTCTCGCTGCCGCTCCGTCTCTTCGCTACCCGTGCCGTCTCGTCGGCCCAACTCCTGGAGGAAACCTTCTACCGTTTCGACCAGCCAAACCCACCTCGGGATACCTAATCTCACGATGTAAGTGGTTTAATAAGCCATACCTTAGTCTTGATGAATCATTCGTTTCATTGTGTCTAAACCCTTATCTCGGTATTCTAACTCCCAATCTCCCTCCTCGGTCTTACCTCGCAATACCTGGCGTCCAAAGTGGAGCGTCAGGTATTACGGAGGTAATGCCGAGAAGGGAAATTGGGATATTGGAAAGCCGAGAAGAAGGTGAAACACAATGAAACGTATCTAGTAATAGTGTAAAAGGCGATTTATTGCCACTTTCATTTCGTGGCAACTGTCAGCCCGTGGCGGGTGCTGACGAGCGAGAGTTTCCTCATAGAAGATTAACTGGCAGGTGGCTATCGAAGGTGGCCCGAACGGGGACCGTGGTGGTTGCAGGAGATTTCCCGTGAAGAAGCGGTTCCAGGGAGAAGATAGCACAAGTTATCACGACGGCGAAAGCAGTCTGTGCGCGCTCGACTCCAAGTCGACTGCTCTCGCCTTTTCCGGCCACATTCAATAGCCACCTCCCGGTCAATCCTCTACGAGGAAACTCTCGCTCGTCAGCACCCGCCACTGACTGAAAGTCGCCTACGAAATGTAAGTGGCAATAAATCGTCCTTTACACCATTACTTGATTCGTTTCATTTTGTTTCGCCTTCTTCTTGGCTTTCCAATCTCCCAATTTCCCTCCTCGGCATTACCTCCGTAATAATCTGGTAATGCATGGTGGAGTTATGAAATTAAGGCAGCCCAGCAAGAAAATAAAAAAAGCGTACAAGATAACGTTGAACATCATAGGTCTTAGCGTTGAGGAGAGAAATATACGTGAAAATGATAACAGACACAAGAAGAAGAAAGTCAAACGACTAGTCAAAGAAAGTAAAGATAAAATCAGAAAAGAAGAGAAAAAAATACAAAGCGACTTTGAGGGAAGCAAGAAACTAATATTTAAAAAGATGGAGGGAAGTAAAAGTACAGAATATGTCAGCATGGGAAACAGCAAAGGTGAAATGCTATATGATACAGACGGGACAGTAGATGCTTTAAAAGACTCTTTTAAAGAATTATTAAGAGGTGAAGCTGTAGGACAACAGAACTGTAACATAGAACATAATGCATCAGAAAACTCAACTAGGAAGTCTAAAGTGGATTTATGCCAGTAAGATCATCAAAAGTATGAAAGAAAGTTTCTTGTGCGTTTGTTCATCTAGAAAAAGCATTCAACAAGGTGGATAGAAGTAAACTTTGGGAAGTTCTCAAAGAGTACGGAGTCAATAGATGGCTCATACAAACAATAAAAACAATATATGCAGGTAACAAAGCGAGTGTAAGGGTTAATGGGAAACTGGGAGACTGGTTCGATATTATGCAAGGCGTTAAAGAAGGATGCGTTATGTCCTCATGGCTATTTATCATATTTATTGACAAGTGTCTAAGAATGGCCCTCTTTGACGAAGAAGGTGTAGATCTCGAGACAGTAAGGATACGTTGGTTAGCTTTGGCAGATGACCAGGTTGTTATAGCAGAATCAATCGAAGACTTGCAAAGAATGTTGAGCAAAATGAATACAAGCATAAAGAACATGGGCCTCAAAATTAACGTGAATAAAACCAAAATCATATTGTTTGAAGGAAAAGCTAATAAAACAATGTGCAACATTGTCCTAAATAATGAGAAATTAGAACAAGTTGATAAGTTCCTCTTCACTAGTGACGGGACGATAGATGGGAAGTTAGATAAACGAGGGTCAGAAGGTTATCGGTAGAGCAGGGTTCATTCTCAGAAGTAAAAATATATCAAAAAAAGCTGAAATGACAATACATATTTTTGTGTTTGTACCGACTGTGCTATACGGTAGTGAGACATGGACCTGTCAAGAAAAGGATAAGAGTAAAATTAACGCGATGGGCATGAAACCTCTGCTTACAATTTGTGGAAAAACACTGATGGACAGAGTGAGAAACGAAATAGTCCTCAAATAATGTGGTAAAAAAGAGATAGTTGAGATAGTTGACATATGGGAAAGAAATCAGTTAAGATTGTTCGGAACTGTTGTAAGAATGAATGGAAAAAGAAAAACTGCAACGACATGAAGGAAGCTAGAGAAGTATGCCAGGACAGAAAAGTGGGACGACAAGTAGTTTATAAAAAGAATGTGAGTAGAGTGAATGGCGCTTGAAAGAAAATACCTTGGATACTAATGGGTCCGAGTGGGGAACCTGACATAACAACCTTGTGAAGCTCTTCATTTTGGGTGATCTCTAGAGAGATTGATCAGCAACCTGGGTCGGTGCAGTGTTGCGGAATGAACGTGTTATTTGAAGAAATAACACGAAAATTGTAGATCAATTTAAAAAATCTATACCTCCTTCCCCACATTACTATTTTCCAACCGACAGTGTCACGCCTACCCCCAAACGGAAATGGCCTAATTGTATATAGTCTTTTTTATCTGAAGAACATAGAACCTAACATATGGTCGTTGCGAAGCGCGACGACCAAATCGCGCGCCGTAAGCGTGCTCAAGCTTTTGAGTTTCTATTATACGATGAACAGAAACGAGCGTGGAGCGCGAGGTTTTTATGATTTTTAAAGCAAATATCGAGCGTCTGGCAAATGTTTCCGTGCGCGCAGCGCGAGGTGAACATATCATCGAGCTTTACCGACGGCTTTGCCCACTAAAACGAAATCCTTTGTCCCTGCCAACCCATGTTCCCGGAATCCGTTTTCGCATTACTTTAGGATAATGGGGGTAAGGCTTTTAAGCCATGCTGCGTCGTGCTGCCGTTTGATGCCAACCTGGTATTCTTCTTCTCTCAGCCCCCCAGCTATGATGTATGCATCGTCCTCAGTAGCGTGGAAATATCACGCAACGGGCTCGTCGGCCTTCGACACCGTGTTTGGATGTATTTGGTTAGGCAGCGCGTCCTTGAGACTTCTTCAACTAGGCTGCCTCTCTGAACGCCCTGCACCTCATCATCCCCGGCTGCTGGTCTGCCCGGGGCTTTCCTTCTCCTTCAGCCCAAAGCCTTTGCAGTGTTAGCACAGTGTCGCCTCCGTCTTCTTATGCACATGACAGGACACCCGTCCCACCTTGAGGTGTCCTGTGCGTAGCAGCCTTGCCGAAAGTTCCTCCTTCATCTTAACGAAGGCCAACCTCGACCTCAGTGTGGGGGACGAGCTCGCGCACGCTACCGTCAGCTTCAACAACCTTCTTCATGGGAGCGGACAGAAGGACCTCTTTGTTTTGGGTTTGCCTGACACCCTTGATTTTTACACCAAGGATGTCCGGCTTCAACTTTCGCTTGAGGTCCTTCAGGACCTCTGCGTAGCTCAAGCCCTTGGCCCGTCTTTGTGACTTCGTCTGCTTGCCGGTGGTTGCAGGCTTCTCCTCTTTGTCTCCTTGCTTGGGTGTCGAGGTCACCGTCGCTACAGCGGTGCGGGTCCACGGCCTTTTCTTTATCGGCTTCGAAGAATTCGCCTCTATGGGACTCAGGGTGGGCTCCGGCTCGCGCTTCCCAGGCTTGGGAGTGGGAGTTTCCACGGCTTCTTCAGTCTGAGTACCAGTTTTTCTTGTCTCCTCCTCCTGCCATGCCTTCTTCTTTTGTTCTACCTTCGCCTTTTTGCTGGCGGCCCATCCAACTTCTGATGGCACAAAACCAAAGAACCAATCAGCGCGGTATATGACATTGTGTATCTTCTTGGCCTTTTCCTATACCTCCTCTAGTCCATGCCTAATTGGCATGAACATATTCCTCTTTGTATGGCAGAAGTTTAACATCGTTGTGAGAACGCCCTGCAACTCTTCAATGAGTTCTTTTGTGTCTTTCATATTCTTTTCCACATTGTGTATCTTGCTTGGCCTCAGTCATTTGACTCACGTCAAGCTCCTCCCTCACGTCCAAAGGACCATCTAACTCATCACACACGCTTCTATTTTTGTTTTGGTGATAGTTCGCCATTTTGTTCCCACAAGTGGCTAGGGAACTATGTGTCCACTCCACCCCCGCAGAGCCCCGCATGCGGGAGTATGGTCTGAATACTCCAGGAGGTGAGCTGATATCCCAGAGACACCGTTTAGATCACCACACCCTAGTGCCATTCAGTCTTTGGCACGGTTGTTAAGGCCTTGTCTTGGGAGTTTTTCCTTCGGTATTACACGCGGCCCATTGTACGCGACTGCTTATTGAATTATGTAACCGTATTTAGCAGAAACACTCGGTACAGGGCCCCCCTATCCGCAACCAGGGGACGCATCCGGTAGCCTGGTCACAGGCGCCGGAAACATCCAACACATATGAGTATTGAAAGTTTCAGTATTACCCACTAGCTGTTGTCAAAAGTCCAGACTTTTGAAACCCAATTGCTAAAGTACAAATGTCAATCGTACGGTGCGCATTTGTTGCATTCCCTATACAGCACTTAGAAATATTTAAGATTATTCTAAATCTTTCCAGGAAATTCCAGTATATTACAGAAGATTTTTGAATTATTATTATTATTATTACAGAGAATCTCCTTTATTAGAAAATCCTAAAACCTTCAGGAATTTAATCAAAAATATAGGTGGAGGATCTAGTCCAATTTTAAGTAAAAAGTCACAAACTTCTGTGAAAACGCAGTTAGACCCTGAAGTGTCAGTCACCAAACGAACGACTGTAAAAGGAAGGTTAAACTCATTAAGCAAGTCTGAAGTAGTTAGTAAAAGAAGCATTAGCTGTGACTCAAGGCTCACTAGGAAAAGAGACTCGTCTACGGACACAGAAAGGAAAAGTAGAGACAAAATCGAAACTAATTACGTTGTCTTAAGCCAGGTGAGCATTAAGTCGTTTTTTATTTTCAAATTTATATATAGAGAGAGATGCTACCTTGTTTCGTGTAATTTTTTGCATACTTTGCAGGAAGAGTATGTTGAGCATAAAACATCGATTATTCAATGTAAAAGTAATACAAGTGGATCTTGTGTAGCGACCGGAGATGCAGACGGAATTATCAAAGTATGGATTCCGACGCCATCGCCAAAGTAAGTTTTGAACAAAATTTAGACAGATTCTCAGAATCTTAGTCAAAACATTCAAAATGCCAAGAAAAGAAACGATAAAAATTGGAAAAAAGTGAAAGTAGTGTAACTAAAAATAAAAAAAGAATATTCTGCAATGTTCATGAAGTTGAGGGAAGCCTGTGAAATACTACTAAATATTTTGCAATTCTCCTACAATTTAGAAGCATGTATTTAAATCTTATATTTTTGAACGTCTGATTGTTTCTATGCACCCCCGAAACAACCGAAATGAATGAAGAACTTGGGATTTTATTGAAAACTTCCATCAGTTACTGGTAACAAATTAGAGTAACATTTATTATTGTCCGAACGCCTTACATGGAAAATGAAGCCAGTAAAATAGATTGTGATATTAACATGAGATTTCGAGTAATTCTCGAGTTAGTTTAAACGAAGTAATTGATTGACAGTATAATTCCTTGGGGCTCGTGCACATAATACGGCACACGTTTTCCCGTTGTTTAAATAAAGACGAGAATGAAATCGCGTTGAAGCCAAAAAGTATACAAGGATATAAACAAAAGAAAAACTTGTGACGTATTACGTGCTCGACCCCTTGTTCATTTATTTATATTATTATTAGTCTAACTTTTGAAGATTGTTGAAGGAAATTATATTTATAAAAATTTAAATCAATAAAAATTATTAAATAAATAAATGAAAAAAGTGCAAGCAGGGAGAACCGAACACGTAACCTTCCAACTCTGAAGCCGAATCGCTATTGCGTGAACTGCAGGCTTTTCGGAAGCCTTTTTCGCCAAACTATATAGCCTATGGCGAATATTTAAAAAGTAGATTTTCTCGAAAACAGTGAAAAAGCGCATATTGCTTCTTTGGCAAATTAACACTTAGGTAATGAGCTTTCACTGAAAAAATTACGAACCCAAACTAAAAATCACAATAAGCGGTCCCTCCTTGTAAGGGAACGTACTTAAATTACGGAACAGTTCAAGGGGGCGGGTGTCTAGATATTTTGTTACGGAATTTCGTCTACGTAATTTGTGGAAATTTGCAAATGAAACAAATAACTTGCAGTCATTGTAAAGAAATTTAATATGAATTTAACTTTACGCGCCAAAGAAACATGGTGAGTGGAAAGCGAACCTAGCCAACAATAATTTTAAAAAAATCAGGGAATTATATTAGTCAGGGAAATGTAAGGGATTTGACGAGAAGAATCTTCTAAAAGTCAGG
This sequence comes from Andricus quercusramuli, assembly GCA_932178445.1. Classification (NCBI taxonomy): domain Eukaryota; kingdom Metazoa; phylum Arthropoda; class Insecta; order Hymenoptera; family Cynipidae; genus Andricus; species Andricus quercusramuli. The sequence continues at coordinate 169,776 of CAKNXH010059374.1, read as the reverse complement.
AAATTTCAATAATTTTAAATAATTGTCAAGAACAATAAAGATATTCTTCAATTTTAATTTGAAATTATTTTATTTCGTTTATGAAACATTCTAGTTTAAAAATTGTACAAGTTGATTATCCTGGTATTTGAACATTATTATTATTATTATTAGTTCTGGATTGAGACCGTTACAGCCCCTGACGCTTGAGTATTCCCATTGCGTCCCCTTGTGAGCCTAAGCTTGACCCCAAAGCCCTCTCCATAGGGAGAGGACCGCAACCACGCTCTTGGCTGATATCTCTGACTCATTGATGCAGAAATTGTCTGTGAGTGTTGGACGTTTCTCCGCAATCGCAGGACAGTGACAAAGGAATTGAGTAGCTGTCTCATTATCCTTTCCGCACAGACGACAGAGGGGACTTTCCGCAAGCCCTATCTTATGTCTGTGATATCCGAGGTTCCGATGTCCTAAAAAAATTTCTGTTCGGACTTTGATTTCGTTCCTCCCGAGCTTGAGTATTTCCCTTCCTCGGTTAGAGTTTAACTTTGAGCCCAAGAGTGTTTTGGCCTGTCTACAACCAGAGACCAAATCCCACTCATTCTGATGTTCCTCAGTCAGCCAACTGTTAATTTCTTCAGTGACTGACCTACTGGAAATACCTACAACTGGCTCGGGTCCAGTAAAACTCCTTCTTGCTGCTAGTTTGGCTAGGCTATCCGATATCTCATCGCCCTTGATACCGCTGTTTCTCGGGATACATAGCGGAGTAACTCGGTTTTCCATCGCTGACATATTTAGAGCCTCAAGGCATTCCCATATTAATCGCGACGTGGTCGTTGTTCCATTCCAGGCCAATATAGCAGCCCTACTGTCTGAGCAGATATGGATGTTTCTTTTGTTGACATACTCTTTTGCCTTGTAGGCGTATTGGAGTATGGACATAAGCTCAGATTGTAGGTCTGTGGCGTAGGACTCTATCTCGATTGTGAAGCCCATTCCATTTCTTCTACGATATCTACCGGCTCCTGCATTCTCCTCGTTCCTGGAGCCATCTGTAAACCAGTTGTCTCCATCACTGGGCTGGTGTGCGTCACCGTTAATCCATTCCTCCTTCGTGGATAGGCTAACTCGATACTTCTTGACGAAGAGGTAGCGAGTAGCCGTTTTGTCCCTGGGCATGTTCAGGGTCGACCTCCTCGCGATGTCGACTGGGATCTTCACTGCTGTCGAGATCTTTCTGTCATTAACCACATTTAGTCTCCAGACCTATTAGTGTCCCCAGTGCCATCATGGTTGTCGACCTCGAGGCACTAGTGAAGCATCTCAAAATCAGTCCCCTGATCCTTTCCAGTCGAGACTTCACAGTGGACAGCTCGACCCTGCTCCACCAGACCACCGATTTGAACATTAATATCCATGGACAATTATCACATTTTTTAAATTAAATTCGCTGCCACCCTGATATAATATTCTTGTTAGTAATTTATTTGCCTTGTGTTTATATTTCCTTTTTTGCTGTCGCTTCCTCCTGAAGTTAATATTTTTAGTTAGAAATTTTATTATTTGTTTGAAAATACATTAAAAGGTTGATACGTGCTGTTGATAGCTCTAGCGTAACGAGCTTTACTACGCATGTGTTTCAACGCAGTCGTGGATGGCTAGTATTCGGGCAGCGTGAAGAGGAGCACCTCAGTGGTAGAAAAAAGAGAATAATTAGCTATTCGCTTTGAGCACCTACAGTGGCAATCACATTATTATCAGGAATTAAATATTTCATAACGGACATTGATCTTATCACATCTGAAAATTTAAAATCCAAAAGGGGCAGTTATAAAAATAAGAAATAATAATGAAATTCGTACATGAAATACGCGAAGTGCATTCGAGGTTAGGAGTTTAATGTAAGAGAGCGCGAGCTTTTAAAAAGTTCAAAAGTGAATAATGTAACGCATGCCATTTAGAAGAAACGAAATATTTAACTATTGTGGATAATTTTTTCGTATATAAGTAAGGCGACATAATAAATTAAAAGGCTAATTGTTACTATTATTTTTTATTTCAATAAATACGTTTTAAATTACAAAAATGGAAACAACGTGACTGTGGTACAATGTACAATTAAAGATTCAACATTCACTGAAACTATTTACATGATTTATTATGGAGTCTTTCAAATCTATTAAAATCTATTTATTACATCGTGTCACATACTTACTAAGTAACTGAGTAATAAATTATGCTTCTATTTTTATCAAAATTGAAAATATGAACTCATGAAAATTCAAAAGGTTTAAGGAAAACTACATTAAATTACATATTTTCTAAAATTTGTATATTGGAATCTCAGTACCTTTTAGCTGCAATAACAAATCTACCTACCTGTGCTGTAACATAATTTCCAACACATTTTTTCTTTCTAATTGACTTATATGGCTCACTTCTTGAGATCTGTATATTTATAAATAGAGGTTAGGAAACGCTCTTCTATTGTACCGTACGGTAATGATGCGAGAAAAATGATCAAGTTTAGCCTTTTTCAATATTTATACAAAAATATACTTACTATTCTTGTATTTATTATTCAACTGTAACTACAATATTTTACTAGAAAAAAAATACGTACGATAATAACGTCTGAGTTGACAAAAATCGAGGGACAGACTTCATAATTTTCACAATATTATTTATTTGACTTAAAAAATGTGCATACTTGCGTACAAAAGGAGAAAATCAGTTTATCCTTGTGCAAAGTGAGGTAGGGACGTCGTACGGTAATGACGTTTGGGGTCTTCTTATATTAAATTTAAGTAAATAGGAACAGAAATGAAAAAAAAAAGAATTGACCATTTTGTAGATGATGATAATAAGTATTTAATAAATTAAAAAAAAATCAGTACGAGTTCCTAAGTTAATGTTATAATCCTGGGAATTCAAGTTTGTCTTCAATTTGACAATTACCCATATGCATGTGTACTTCAGTATACTTACAATTCCTCTGACGAATTTTTTAAAAAGAAGGCTTTTCATTAACATTTTTAACATTTTTTGCGTATTTTGAAATAGTACATTGTGTAACGAGTGGGGTATAGTTGCATATTGCGCACGAGCGCAGTGAGTGCGCCATGAGTGCCGAAGTGGCGGAATATGCAACTATACCACACGAGTTGCACACACCATTTTTAATCACAAATGTGAGGAATATGCGTTCTTGGTATTTTATCCGCACGAGCGAAGCGAGTGCGGAATATCGTCGGTGGGAGGTGCCGATGGAGAATTGGCCGTGTTTTCACGAAACAAACGCACCTAATCTGAAACCTCCTGTGGGCATATTTAAGCATGATATTTAGATTTAACACGTTTTTATTCGATTATGATTACATATAATCAATATGAATATTCATATTAATCATATCAATATTATTTGTCATTTTTTTATACTTACTTCTTGCATCCACGACACAAAACAAACTGTCGTTGACATTTTGAAGATGATAAAGTTGAAGTTAGTAGAAGGTTAGTTGCGTTTTTTTCGTGAAAACGGCGAAGCGTGTGATTTTTCTTACTAAAACACGGTGGAGCGTGCGATATTTCTTCTAAAGCACGGAGCAGCATGCGATCATTGTAGAATGAACGCTATTCGCACGGCATGCGCAATATGCCACAATGCGTACGGAAAACAGACGTGAAATATGGCATATTCCGTGCATGCGTGATGAAAAATTCATTTATTGTTATTTGGCAATTTTTAAACAAAATTTCACATTTTGGCTATTTATCAACGAACAGGCTTAATTTTTCTCAACGGAATCAACTAAGAATGCTTTTACGGTGATTGTTTGATATGATAATTTGCAAATTCACAAGACTTGATAATTATTTTAACATTTTTTATAAGCAAATTCAGAGTTTGTCTATTTTCCAACGAATAGGCTCAATTAAAAAAACCAAGATTAGCTTTGCGATGACTCTTTTCTACGGCGCTTTGCAAATTCCCAAGCATTATTATGAATTTAAACCATTTTTATCAAAGAAATCAGAGTTTGTCTATTTTTCAACGGATAGGCTCAATTTGTTTTAAAAAATTAACTAAAAATATGTATGCGATGACTCTTTTCTATTTACTTTTCAAATTTTCAAGAATTATGATTAGTTTAAACAATTTTTGTAATGAAATTCAGAGTTTTCTATTTTTCAACGAATAGTCTTAATGTGTTCACGGAATCAACTAAGAATGGCTTTTCGATGAGTTTTTGTCATGATGTTTTGCAAATTTCCAAGAGTTATTAATTACATAGGCCAACAAAAATGACATCTTTTTTTTACCCTAAGACCGGATCCAAATTTTTCCTATACGTCAGGATTTTGAGATATCCTAACCTAAAAGGGCAAAAATGGCTATTTTTAGACATATTTGAGGCAATATAACACGATCAGCATTTTCCCCCCTAAAAACTGCTTACGCCATATTTTAGTACTTCTTTTTACCTTTCATTTACATTTTTAATGATCTTAAACCGATTTTTTTCTCCGAGATATGGCACACACAGTTTTATTTGCTTTCGTCGCCTTCTTTGCTAGTTTGTCAATGTGGAACTGAAATGGTTAATGTGCGATATCTCGGAGAAAAAGAATCTCTAAAAATAGCCATTTTTGCACTTTTCGGGGTCACATATTCCTGTCTTTGGGTACAAATTATGTCGGCCTGTGTTACTTAAAACTAAGATTTTTTAATAATAAATTTGGTTTTCAACGAATAAGCTCCCGAGAAAAGGCGCGGGTAGTACGGAAAAAGTGGGAAAGTGTTCAAAGCTTCATCATTTTTTTAGAGTAATGATTGGATTGAGAATACAATGATGAATTTAATGTATAATGTTATTATACAATCATTTTATAGTTGCTTAAAGCTTTGAATCCACATGATCTTCTTCTATCACCATCCAACTGGAGCCAGGGCCGTGCCTATCTTTGTCCCGCCCGGGCGCAGAACTGCCCTGCCGCCCTTGTTCTTCCACCTTCGAGATTCAATTATTTATAAATAAAAATCAAAAGTAAATAATGTAAGTCATGGTTTTGTTATAAAACTTTTATTGCACAAACGTTTACATGTTTACAAATATTTTTATAAAAAGCTTGCTCGTCTAGCTTTTATTTCTGAAAAATTTTCTATTAAGTAATTTGCTTGCAGTATTTTAACTAATGCATGCTCAATCGATATAATCGCTAAATTTGAAAGCCGATTTTATGTCATTGATGATCTTAAATAAGTTTTGATCAATTTTAACTTTGAAAATGATCTTTCTGCGGTAGCAACGGACACTGGTAAAGTCAACATGATTTTGTAAGCTATTACTACATTCAGAAACACCAAGTGTAAGTTCTTTTGTAAAATAAACCTTTAAATTTCTGTGAATGCCTCATCCGCAGGTATCATGTCGCGTAATACTAAAAGGTCATAATATAATTCAATAGCATCTACATCAGACGATTTCCTGGTTGGGTCCGTAAGAGCTAACTCGAAGTTCTTGCACTTTTTCAAAAGCTCTAGTTAGTCTCATTCTTTGAGATTTTTACTGTTAAAAAGAAATCCAAAAGTATCTGTGTAATGTTGAAGAAATTCAAATCTTTCTGTCAGGGCAGTAATGGCTACATCCAATAATGTGCAATAAAATTCAACTTTATAACGAAGCTCAGGATCTTGTACCGGTTCGTCAACGTGCTCATAGTCTGCATGCCTAGTTTTTTTTCTCTGGGGAACTTCGCTGGCAGCTGGAAAGTTCACCTTTGCTTCAACTTCTCTTGCGAGTTTCACTGCTTCTGTTACATATTCCTTAAAATCTTCATCAGTTCGGTTTTCGAAGAGAAACTTTTTAAGATCATAAATTAAATTAATAGAAGATGGAAGATCTAAATGAGAGCTTTGTAGCACTCTACTGACTATATTAATTTTTGTTAAGATTTTTTACCAAATTACAATCGAGCGGAGAAAATTAAATTCTTTAAATTTTTGTAGCAAAACATAGAGCTTCGTGACTAATTTTAACATCTTTGGTTTCGTATAATTCTATCAAGCTGTCATAGGTTTCGCCCGTTTAATACCTCAAAGGTTTTACCGCATCAGTTCCACTTGGCCAATGAGTGTCTGAAACTGGCTTCAAGGTTAATTTCGGAACGTGCTTTCTGAAAACTTCCCATCTTTGCGGTGAAACAATTCCAAAAAAGCCAACAGTTTCGAAAGTGGTGTTGAAAGCATCGTTGACAACAAGATTCAGCAAGTGTGGATTACGAGGAACAAAGAAGGCCCTTGAATTTAAATACAAATCCTTCTCTGCACTCCTTTATAATCTCCTTTCATATTCGAAACATTATCGTAACATTAGCCGCGAACATTTTGCATGTTTAAACCGAGCTCTGGCAACTGATGAACAATTGTTTGCGATAAACCTTCACCGGTAGAATCACTGATAGGAGTGCAGCCAAGGAAGAACTCGCGTATTTCAAAATCTCTTTTTTCTAAGTCAATGTCAACTATTCGTGAGGTAAATGTAGCTTGTTCTACGCGAATTTTATCTATTGTACAGTCAAGAGAGATAGAAAAATACTTTATTTGTTTAATTTTTGTGCAAATCAATTCAAGAACTTCTTTTGCAAGTAATTCAATTATTTCATTTTGAATTCCAGCTCCTAAGTACGTTGGCATCCTGCTATCCTCTTTGTGCTGTACACGTCTAATATGTTCCACCATGACTGGATCAAATTTACCAATCATTTGTATTGCCTTTAAAAAATTTCCGTTTTCATGCTGGAACAGCTTACTTGACGATCCGCGAAAGGCCAGATTTTTTCTGCTAAATATGTTATTACGTAAATTATGCGCTCAATGACAAAATACCATTGACGTTTCTCCGCTTCAAAAATTACTTGATCGCCTGTTACAGTTTTTTGTTTGTTTTTAAAGCTATATCTAAATTGGACCATTTCCAAAGTTCTCAATATGCAATAAACTTTTTTCATGCCGCCTAAGTGACGCATTGCATGTTGCCAATAATTAAAACCTTTCTTAATTAAGGGACTTGATTCCTGATTAAAAAGCTTAGAAAAAAAGCAAAATATTGCTATCTTAGAAACTGAGTACAGTAGCCAGCTTCTGTGACAAACTGCATTATTTTTCAAAAGAGTGCGAATAATATTTATTCATAAATGTTCTTCCTGTACTATCCGCGGGATATATTACATTTTTCTGTGTTTCCGGCTTATTTTTTACTAACATGCTTACTTGTGGTGGCATTAATTTATCGGGCCATACACCAGGATCGTTTCTTAAGACTCTGTGTACAACGGGTTTCTCGGTTCTGCCTGCTAATTCTTTCATTTGTGATTCGCCAGGGCTTTGTTCTTCGTTGAGCAAACATTTCTTAGCTTCATGAACTTTTTGATTCATCTCTGATGAGTAATGTGGGTCTTGAACTCTCCCTACCGGGATAAGACGTAAATGGCAATACTAGCATATTGAAGTATTGAGTGCAAAAATGAAGCAAGTATGTTTGCTTGCTGGCGCGTTTATCGTAAGTGCCCAGGTAGAACCGTAAAGACTATATGGTACAGGGAAAGGAAATTCTCGAAACCAAATTAGGTGCCAATGTATATAACTATTGTACGATGCAGACAAGGGCGGCGCAGTCTGGCACGTGCTAGGTATACTTCATAGCAAAGGGATCAGTAAGTATTGCATTGCACGTTGTCACTACAAAATGAGGAAATAGGTGACCGTCTTCTTATCTGCGACCGCCCCCTCAGTAATCTGTGGCTAGTGCTTCAAAGTGGATTTTCGCTTGTCATGTTCTTTTCAGTGTTGAGAGGCGGTCATGTGCCGTTGAGACATCATCATACTCGGATTGTGTTTCATGTACTGAGCGACAATAATGAAAATGGTGATGTCATCGTTAGTAATTGTAATCGGCTCGTCCAACCATTCATTCTTAGTAGCCATTTTGTCGGAGTGTCGTTATTTCGCTACGGGCATTCCTATAGCTATGTAGGTGGAGCCGTATTGTTCTTCGGATTACGTTTCGCCTACTGCACGGCCATCATGGAATATGACGTCATTCTTCACACTCATTATGCATCGACTCGTCCGACATGCGACTCTATGAGATACACGCTTGGTCAACCGTACTCTAAGTGAAAAGAGTTCATGTGCATATAGTTCCGTTTCAATGTTTGACAGCCAGGTTCTGCTAGTCTTTATTTAAAAGAAGCTATCGAACCCAAAACAGGAAACAGAACGAAATAGCCCTCTTCCATCTTCTCTTCTTAGAAGTTTTCGTCTTACTGGATAAAAGGATAAAAGGTTTATTCGCTGTTCTCCGTCACAGCCACCTGTATAGTATTCACTGGTCACTTAAACAGCTTGTCTGAGTAATTAATTTTCTTGTGAACTTTGCCATTGACTGAAAAGAAGAATTGGGAGAAGCCGGGGAATTTATCAATCTGACCTGATCAAGTGTATGTTTTATTTGGAACATTCCAAAATCTAAATAAGAATGCCTTATCGCTGTATTTAATATTTCACTGATTTCAGAAATATCTCTTATATTTATTCAACACACTTCACTCCTCTGAGCGTGTAATCTTGTGTATTGAAGAAATAGCTAATGGAAAGTGTTAAAATAAAGGCAAATTCAAGGGGTCAAATGAGATATTTTCTTTAATTACAGAAATAATTAAATGTGTAGGCGTAAGGTTTTGTTTAATTGATGAAATACAACATTTGACAGGTAGAAAAATTTTCTATATATATGTACATATCTATATTCTGTTCCAACAACTTATTTTCTCTCTGTAATCATATAGGTTGTTGAAACCGAATCCAAAGAAGATTAATTCGGCAAAGTTGTTCTTTCGAACTCTGCTATTTCTTCATTTGTTTGGTGGTTTAGGCGTAAATATGTCCTTCGGCAGTTCCATGGAAAAGTTGGCTTCGGGTCTCCGAATGTGCAAAAGAAATAAGTATTAATATGTATGCCTTTCGTTTGTATATATGTTTTGTGATCGCATTTCGGGTAAAATGGGTAACCCCATCCTTAAATTATCTCCTCGCAACTTGTCAAAACAGCTACGCCTGGCACCTGGCTCGCACTCTGCTAGCGTTGGAGGCGTGTCTCGAGGTTTGTAATTTATTACAGTTTTTGGGGTCCCTGAGTTAGCTATGGTTTTGAAGCATTTGATTATTTATTTTCTTCACTAGTTTCTTCATTTATAACTTCTTGAGTTTCGAGTTCATTTAGTTCGTTATCAGCCCGGCTTATTAATGAGTTTATTCTTTGATCGAATTCCGTCTCACTATCTAGTTCAAGTTCCTCGATGATTTTTATATTAAATTTTTGTTTGGATCCCGTTCCTTTATAATCAGTTCTCTACTCCTGAGCGACTTTTGACTCTTTATCAATAAAAGGAATAGGCTTTAAAGGGTTCGAATGAGTAACTGTATGATTATGTCAAAATTAAATTTTAACCTTTTCCTGTCGGAGGTATTCTCTTCCTAGAACTCCATCTTTAATCAAAGGAAAATCAGGTGCAACTGCATGGAAAATTACCATGGATTTCTCTATGAGTAGTTTTATGGTGCCTAAAGTGGGAATTTCATTTTTCGTTCCTTCCATTATTTCGTTAGACTCGGCTTCGTTTACTACTAATTCTTCGTTTAAAAAGTCTAGCTTTATTACATTAATATCGACAACCGTGTCAACTAAAAACGATGCTTTCGTTTTATTGAAATCAGGGGATGCAAATTCTACGTTGCGTCTCGTCGTTGCGTCTGTACGACGAACGTATTATTAGTTTAAATGGTCTGTATCTGTTGAAAAAGGGGGTTAAATAATGATTTCATCCCATGAATAACATGGATTAGGATACCCTGTAGTTTGCAACGGAACAGTTTGGTTGTGGATCAGAAGATTCATTGTGGTGTGCAGTCGTTGTAAAACGAATATGAGGACTAGCATTATGATAATATAAGTCCAAATAACTGGGTTGAGAATATTTTGATTCATGATAAGGGTTTGTAGAATACAGAGAGTTTAACTGCTGTCTTGCTCCGTACTCAAATTCGACTTTTAAAGATATACTTTCACGCAAACCACGTTTGAAAGCTTCAAGAGCTCAAGCATTGAGAGGAAGTAATAATTGTTTAACTTTTTGATACTTATCTTCAAGGGCCGCTTGCACTCCTGATTTTAGGGGAATAACTTGATCGAAAAATTCGTTTACATTTTCTCCTTGATTCATTTGGATAATTAAAATTTCATGCAAATACCTTGAATATGTTTCACAAGGTGTGAATCTTTTTTTTAACTGTTCAACTAAATTCTTGATTTTTGTACAACTTTTTCCGTTAATACTATCTCCGGCTGCACCTTTTAATCGGGCCAAAATCGCTTTAAGAAACAGTGTTTCACAGTTAGCTTGCACTGACGATTTTCCGTTTATAATATCTTGAATGAAATCTCTAACGGGCATGTTTTTTCCGCCATAGCTAGGGATGTTCACAACCCCTTGTTGTACGGTGAAACTATGTGCCATGGATGCCATCATGGCTTTACTCAAGGTGCGATTGATATGTTATATGTTTATTGTTTTGTATGGTTAGACATGTATTCGCTTTCAACAATTGTCAAAATCTGAACTTCTTATGAGAAATGACTCTATTATAGAAGCTCTAACTATATAAAAGTGAAAATTCCGTGAGAAGAAATCCAGATTGGATTCAATATCGATTATAAAGTTTTTGATTTTGTTTACGAATAGGGAATCAATAACTGCCCTAGAATTTGAATTTTGTTTCGAAAATTATGTGATAATAGCAGTCCGAGCAGTCACAGAGTGGCTAAAATAAAGACAACAATTCAAGGAATTGTGCGGCATAAATCGCGTTTTGTTAAAAGCGCAGTGTTTTCAGTAACAGAAAAATAAAATTAATACGGTAAATATGTTGTAGCTATGATCTGAATTGAAGTTCTAGTTTTAGAATTTTGTTTGTTTATAAGCTTCGATGGCTAATGAGACATTCGCTTTTAACAATTGTTAAAAGTTGAATGGATTGTAACAAAAGAATCTATTATAAGAGTTCCATTTACGGGTGATCAATCCGTGAGAGAATTCACAATAGAATTAAGACTTATGTTTTGCTAAAATGAAGGGATTTTAAACTATGTAGTGTAATGTAGCTTGCCTGTCAAAATTTTTTAATTTTATGCTATAGTCGTAAATTGTTTATAAAACTAAAACAGTTGCAATTTTGAATTATTTGAATAGCCGGAATATTGAAAAGGTTCGAATTATGAATCAATTAATTTTTATAACCCCTTGGGTTCCCTTTTTAGATGGTTTTTCCACACTGTTGTGGTTTATGTAAGGTTTTGAAGTTGCAATTTGAAATCCCAAAACTAAAATTTGCTTTGAAATGTTGTTAGTTCGCGGAACGGTGGTAAACACGATAGTTGAATGCTGATAACGTTGTTTTAAACCCTTCACTCGTGCAAACGAAAGTGACTGTCTCACCGCTTTCACCAAATCAACTGTCTCGTCCCGAGCAAGGGCGTGGGTACTATGGAAAAAGTGAGAGAGAGAATTATTGCCAGTGTGCTGATTATGTCAGGCTAGTAAGACCTGACCAATTTGTTTGTTTTTTGGGTTTGTGTCACTTATCAGCCCTACGCGGACTGTGTCAGTTTACAGTGTATAAATAAAAGGTGTAATACTAATAGTTTAGATTCTACAAGTTCATTAGAAATAAGAACAGATAAATATTTATATTGAATACAGTAACAATTTACATCTACCTTTCTTCCTTGAAAGGACAAGAGAGAGTTTTGTCTATTGGATCTCCGTTTAAAATGTAGAACAACGACGCAATTCTACAGGAAGTTGATTTGAATGTACTCGGAAGCAATTCCAAAGTTTTTCGATTGTATCCTCGTTTATAATGTAGAACAACAACGACATTCTACCAGATGTTGATTTGAATATACTCGGACGTAATTCCAAAGTGAGTCCTTTCACGAACGTTAATACTGCAAACTTTATCTGGAAAGTTACTCTACGACGAGCGAAACTCTCAGCCGAAGAGACTTAAATTCTCAACTCGATGACTCGTTACTTAGTTTACGAATACTTGAAGAACGCGATTCATATAGCGAAGTTGTTAGTATGACTGCCAGGAACGTAAGACAATTATCAAGGGCAGGTGTGGGGTTTATATAGTTCTTGCTCCCTGTGTTAAGGATAGGGCGGTCACAACTGCACCGAAGCACGCACTCGTTACATTGATCCAAGGCACGTACTCCTTACATTGCACCAAGTCACGTACTTCTTAAAAAGATCGAATCTTAAATAATTCGTGGTACTGAGTTGCAGATTACGCGAGCGAAGAATGTTTATGTCCCCTCTACCGCGACTTTCCGTGATTGGTTGTCTTTTCTCTAATTGAGCAGGATGTTACTTGATACGCGCAACTCTCATTATTGAGATTCAAACGGCTCGTATGGGTGACTTATATCTGTCGTCAGCTGCGGCGGTCGTTGATCGCGCGTCTCCACTCTTGACCTTTCGGGAGTACGGATTTTATACGTTAACTTAGCTGTGTTTCCATATACAGGGTGTCCCAAAAGTCTGAAACGGTCTAATATCTCGAAAATGATGCATTATAGAAAAAAATTGTCTGAACGAAAGTTATAGCATATACAGCTGGCTTCTTAATGATCCAGTCAAAATTTGGGTCCGATTTTTTTTTTTGGGAACTGACGGAAACCAACTTGTTTTTTTTTTCAAACGAGAACCCCTATTTTTTATTGCAGATTCGTATTCAGCATAATTTTCTGCGTTCACATAGTGTATTTTGGATTTTATGTAGGAATCTTGGTTTAGGCCTCATGACGAAAAATGTATTTTTTATGGATTCACTATATTAGTTTTCAGAATAGGGCATTATTGTGAAAATAATGTAAGGGTGGTGCCCGTAGTCTACCGTCCACTGAAATCTACACGTACAGCTCGAAAATATTTTCTGGCAGTTAGAATAATTCCAGGAAAATTCAAGATCTTTGCTTAGAGTCTTCGCGGGGGAGAAGGAATCTGACACTATCCTAGAAGTACTGTTGGGGCTACACAAATAGACTACTATTCCTCAAAATGTATCCCTCGGAATAAAAAACGCTATCTGTTACGCTACAGAATTCCAAACCAGTCAGCATTTTTGGGCGACTCACGTGTCGAGATACTAATCGGCGGAAGTTGTGCTGTGGTCTGGGGGTGTTATCAATAAACAGACTGCCACTTCATAAAAACTACTGTTACGTCGAAAATGACGCATTGGTACTGCGCATAATAGTAGACAATTTCCGCCCAAACAAACAAGTCAGCAACAGCGCAGAATTGGCCGCAATGCGATCGAAGTTGCTGTATGTACAGTGATCTAATTAATTAGATGTTCAAAGTGGCTGCCGTTGACGCTAAACAATGATGGAGACGATAACGCAATTCTGTCAGAACATTATGCCGCATTTCTTGTGTTACAAGATTTGCGTGATTTCGTATAGTCGAGTGGTGAAAGATCTGGTGATCTAGGTGGCCGCTCAATCGCACCACGCCTTCCGATCTAGGGATGGGGGAACGTTTGATTTGGAAATTCCCGTACGACCAAAGCATAATGTACTGCTGCACCATCTTGTTGCAATCTTACAGACTGGAAATCTTCACCAAATATATTTTTAATTGCCGGCACGACTTCATTTTCCAAGAGTTCAAGATAATTCGCTGCAGTCAAATTACCTTCAATAAAAAATGGCCGAATGATACCACGATTACAGAAACCAGCCTAAACATTGAGCTTCTGAGGGTACTGGGTATGACGCTCACTCATCCAGTGAGGGTTGGTATCACTCCAATAATGACAATTATGTCGGTTAACAGCTCCACTCAGTTCAAATGTCGCTTCACCACTAAAAACGAAAAAATCGAAAATAGTATTATCAAGCTCGTACAAATGCATCATTTCCTCGCAAAACTGAGTCCGCCTATCAAAATCATCTTCCTTCAACTCCTGGGTAAGAATGATTTTAAAAGGATGCCAGTTTTCTCTTTGCAGCACTCGGTGAACAGATGATTTGCTGGCATCAACCCTCTGTGCGATCTTCCTCAAACTAGAATGATGATCTTCTACGGCGGCTTGCATTACATATAATTGCCGCTCTGCTGTGACAGATTTGGGTCTACCACTACGCGGCCGATCCGTGACTGTTCCGGTTTCCAAAAATCGCGTGACTCTTTTTTGGACTGTTGACTTTGAAATTGGAGCATGATTGGCATGAGTTTCATTAAACAATTTCGCTACATCTTCGTATGATCTCACACTATCACCATAACCTCGCATCATAAGCAGCGTAATTCTCTCCTTCTCACTTCAAGACATGTTTTCACAGAAGGCTTAAGGGACCACGATATGTGCTAAATTAGGTGGACAGCATAGAAATAGACTACAGAACATACAAACGAAGAGATAAGCGTTCGAAAAAACAAGTTGTCAACACTTTTTCTTCAACTGTTCTTTTGTTTTCAGTGTTGCATTCTCGAATGAAAGCGCCGTCAATCGGGAGATAGCCAGATAGCCGTAGAAAGGCGCTATGATGGGGCAGCCCGCGAAAGCGGTGCGAATGCGGTCAGCGGCTTCCCCACCGCCGCGCAGCGCCGTTCTACGTCTATAACAAATACATTTTCCGTCATGAGGCCCAAACCAAAACCCTAAAAAAATGCAATGTACCCTATCTGAACGCAAAAAATCATGCTAAATACAAATCTGCAATAAAAAACAGAGGTTCTCATCTGAAAAAAAAGTTGGATCCCGTAATTCCGAAAAAAAGAAGTGAGACCCAATTTTTGACTAGCCCATTCAAAAGCATGCTGATTACTGTACAACTTATGTCTTGACCATTTTTTCTATAATGCATTATTTTCGAGATATTCGACCGTTTCCAGACTTTTGGGACACCCTGTATCTAGTCAGACGCTTTTTATCACTGCATTGTCTGTCTATGTACAAGTTCTTCCACTTACTATTTAGTTTAGACATTAATATCGTGGAATATATCATTTAATTTATTGCTTCAGTTTAGGCACACGTATGTACTTATATTTCATATATTTGGATTTTACTTGGAAATTTTCATTGTTCATATTGTTCAGATTATAAGTACACACGCATGATAATAGATATAATTATAATTATCTTACAGTGGTAGAATCTGCAATTAGCATTTTTCGCCATAACTCCTAGTTGTTAATTCACTTATCGAAAATGATATGAAAAAATCGAAAATTCCAATATTGCGCCAAAAGACGCGAGATACGTAGAAAATCTGAAAGAAGACTTCTAGATTATTTTGTTTTATCCATCAAAAATAATGTGAAGACAATAATCCTATTTTTAGCATAACAACACGAGATAGCCAAGAATGTATGAAGAAAGGATTGTAATTTTTTTAATTTATTTTTAGGTAATTCACAAAATAAATATACATTTCAAATGTTTGTCAAAAATCGATCGCGTAGCGCAAGTGTCTCGATTAGAATGTATACCTCAAAGCCTACAGTGCTTTTAGCAATTTAACCTTTAAGTATACCTAATTACGTAGAAAAATCAGAATATAAAGATGCATATAAATACTGGGATCTAAAAGAGATCTTTTTGATACAGTTTTATTAAAGCATTCCAGGTGCAAAGAATGAATATCCGAGCGCGAAGCGCGAGGGTATCCATTATCGAGCGCGAAGCGCGAGATCGAATAGACGATCGCCCTAGGCGCGCTCAAACTTGCGCAACGTACAATGAATATGTGCACGCGCAGCGGGCAGATTTTTCTCTTAAATAGTGTTATTTCCATAAGAAATGAAAGAAAATGTGTATTTCAGATAATTTTCTTAACGATTTATGTATTGTTATTATTTATAATGACAGGGAAAGCTAAACAGTACTTTATACTCCCTAGGGAGTAAAAAGTACTTTTCACTCCCTAGGGACTGAAAAGTGACGTCAGAGAGGAATAATGAAAATTATGCATCTATGAGCTCGCATTTTATGATTATCAGCCCACTCACGATAAAAACTGTGAGGAAATTTTGGATGCAGATAATAGAATTTTGCGGTTATTTGTGGAAAATTACCATATATACCTGTAAAATTACCATAAATTACCGACAATTTTCATAAATTTCCGGAAATTTATGGAAATTTTTAAAAATGAATTTTGGGTGATCCATGGTAAGTTACCATATTTACTTGTAAAATTACCATAAATGACCGAGATTTGTCATAAATTTCCGTAAATTTATGGAAATTTAAAAAAATGTATTCAGGGTAAGTTACCATATTTACCTGTAAAATTACCATAAATGACCGAAATTTTTCATAAATTTCCGGAAATTCATGGAAATTTCCATAAATGAATTCTGGTTGAGTTACCATATTTACCTGTAAAATTACCATAAATTTAATTTAATTTAATTTCTGGGAATTAAAAAAAAATAATTATGGGTAATTTATGGTAAGTTACCATAAATCACCTCTCAAATTACCATAAAGTAGGTTAACATTAATTTCATGCTTCATTATACAAAATCTAACATGGACTGAAATCATGACTGTATTTCGAGAAATGACTGAAATCATCCATTTGTTATAAAAAATATCGTATGCACCAAGGGTGAGAGGCACTTTTTCGACTAGAGTATGTTTCAGTTTAATTCGTAGGCGAGCGCGTAGCGCGAGCCGGAGACGAGTACTGAAAACACACACTCGTCGAAAAAGTGCCTCTTCTCCCCTCAGGTGCATAATATACTATTTTACTTGTATAACATTTTTTTATATAATAATAGTGTAAATTGAATTATACAGATACATTTTTTTGCGTATGGACTCTCTTTTATTAATAAATAAAATTTTGACAATTTCGTTTTGAAAACAAAATGTATGTGTAAATTAAAAATTAAATTGATTTTATTATTAATGCTAATATTTTTCACTCACTCGACGTGATAAGTATTTTTTTCTTAATTTTATTGTTGTTGTGTTTAGTTAATAAAAATTTCTTAATTTTTTTAAAATTGTGTCTAATGCGTCCTTTAATTCTATATACTACGTAAAAATTATTATCAATTAAGAATAAAAATAAAATTTTTATTGTGATATGCAGGAGAAATCAGAGGAGATAATAGAATTGATGGAAGAAAATAAAGAAGAGATTAGGCTCATAATAGGAGGAGATTTCAATGCGAGAATGCTCTTTATCTCAAACGGAAACATAGAGGTATTATATAGATTTGAATCACTTTTTGACAATAGTGACAGTAGAGGGAGAAAAAAGTAATAACAATATGTATAAAAAGGAAGCAAAGGTAAAAGAGCAGGTAAAGGGGATTCGTCAATAAAAGGAAAAGAACAGTTTAAAGAAAATGTCAGAAATATCAAAATGGGAGGGGAAATGTAGACGAGGAGATGGAATCAATGATAGAAAAAATAGAAAGAGAATTAGAGTGCGCAATCAAAAAAGATGTTACTAAGGAGGGAATAGAAGTGGATGGGATGAGGAATGTAAAGAGAAAAGGAAGGAGGTCAGAAAGGAATTAAGAAAATAGAGAAAAGAAAAAGTACTGAGGAAGAATTTAGGAGAAAAAAGAATGAGGATTCAGAGTTGTGTGATCAGAAGAAAGAGGAGGAAAATAAAAGGTCGGAGGAAGAGGCAGAGAAGGCTAGGATGGAAGAAGAGGTTTGGAAGGTTGTAAATAGAGAGAGAGAAAGAAGAAAAAGAGTAAACCAGGATATTGAAATAATAGAATGGACAAAAATATTTTATGGATTTGCTAGGAGGGCTAGAAAGAAAAGCTGGGAAAGGAGGAAAATATGGTAGGGAAACAGATGAGGATTTTACAAGGGAGGAAATAGTCAAGGTATTAGGGATAATAAAAGATGGAAAGGCGCCTGGTATAGATGAGATTCGAAATGAAGTCTGGAAGTATGATAGGACAGAATTAAAGGAATCAGCACAGACAGGCAAACTCGCTGCTAAACGACTGAAATTCGGCACAAACACCCTTGAATTAAATTTAACACTTTAAACACTGTGCGGCATGAATTTCAGATTTTTCCTCGAACTTTCCTAGTTCATGCCACAAGTTGAATTCGAGGCACGAGGTTTTGAGAAATTCTTGCATTTTTTTTTTAATTTCTTACGTCTAACTATTTTTTAAACAAAGTTTCTCGCTCTTTTTTGGAACGAGTAATCACGTTTTAAAGTCAGCAGTGATCTTCGATAGTATTTTCGCTGATCGTACCGATAATTTTCCATGTTAGTGTAAATTTGGAAGATATTATTCGAAAATTGAAGAAATGAGCTATAATCGAATTTTTAAATAAAAGGTGCTAACATAAAGTTGTCTGCAGGCTATACTTTTATTCAAATGATCGAAGCACTTTGACAACAACATTTCATTTCACGTTTTAACATATTAATCAGGACAAAGTAAATTTGCAACTGTACACATTTAGACAAGAAAGAAGAGTTCAAAACTTGATTTTTGACATCCAGACCGAGTTACAGCTTACACGCTTTTACCAAATGAACTAAAACTTTTTTTTATAAAGACGTCATCATGTGTCATTTATTGTTCATAAAACATGTATAATTGTATCCTATTTCTCAATTTTACATACTGCTGAGGACGAAAGAAGTACACAGTTGCACCCATTTAAAAAGGAAAAAGAAAAAAGGGATTTTGAAAATTGAGATCAAAATACAGCTTCGATCCATCGACTTCAAACTTTTTTTACAGTTGGATGTCATCATATGACGATTATTATTTTTATTATTAGTTGTTCATATTGCTGATTTCATTTTTCTGATCTATAAACGAAGTGTCTAGGGACACCGAAAATACACTGGAACTTGGATTGAATGAGCCTGAATTTACAGCGTTCCGAGAATTGATGCCGCGGCGGTTTCGTGGTGATATAGGAGCCCGCGGGATCAAGAGAGGTTTGCTCAGCCGTGCGTGACCACCAGTAGCGTAGCGACAAAGGCGTACTGCGCGGGTACTCACGCACGTTTGGTGCCTGAAACCGCTGATAAATCCGAATGTCTGTGTGGCGATCCGCCCTTTCCGCTTTTCCTTGAACTCACCGAAAGTATTTCTTCTACGCTCACCGAATTTCGGTGAAACAATAGACACTGCCATAGATAAAATCTTCAGAAGAAAATTAATTCCATAAAACAGTGAGTACCGGGGACATAGGCCATGTTCGAATTGGGCATATTTCGAAGAGTGTGCTTCAAAGTATATACTTCGATTCGAATTATATACTTTTATGTTCATTAAGAGTATACGTGAAGTCAATGCAACGAAGCATACACTTCAAAATGTATCAATTTGAATACGAAAATATTCCTAGTTTTGATGTCATCTCTATGATGCCTATCGAAATTAATGTTTGGTTTTGGTAGACACTAAAGTAATATACGCGCGCGCCGATAATTATTTAAAAATTATAATTTTAAAATAAGTAATGTTTGAATAAATTGTTATATATTGTTTTAATATAATGAAAAACTAAAATACATGTTATATGTATAATAAAGTTAAATATAAAATTATGAAATAAATCTGAAATTGTTCGATGTTACAAATGGCATAAGGGGCCATTCATTAATTACGTCAGGGTCCCGAAGGGGAGGGGGGTTTTAAAAATATCTATATGACCTTATCTCGGGGGGAGGGGGGATGGGATTCATTCCATTCTTACGTAATATCTTACTGCGTCAATTATTATTTCAATTTGAACGATCACAGTAGCTACATTAATTCTACTTAAATTACCCATGTTACGATTTTAAAAATCGCGCTTTTAGTAGGATAAAATGACGGTTTCTGTCACACTCTATTTTATTTCCTCTATCCTTAAGATTGTTTCAAATTTAGTCGTTCATAATATGTTACGCAAATTATTCCTAGTTTGTAGTTTTTTACTTCTTATGACTATTTTTTTTGGAAATTCAAGAACTCGATTGAGTCAGAAAGATTTTATTGAAAGGATAGCCCTTTTTTCGGTATGTTGATGACACCTTGTTATGTGTTCCTCTATTAAAGTTACAGGCAGTTTTTGATGCTTTTGACAGTTTTCATCCAAAACTTCAATTTACCCATGAAATAGAGAAAAATAATCAAATCAGTTTTTTGGACGTAGAAGTAATTAAAGGTCAGGATGGTAATATTATTACCAATTGGTATAGGAAAAATACATATTCAGGTAGAATTTTTAATTTCTTTTCGGCTCATCGTTTTCAGAACAAAATTGCAGTAATCAAAAACTTAGTCTAAGCTTGTTCCACATATCATTTCACAAAGAGAATTTGAATATTGCTAGGAATATCCTTTTTCTTAATCATTAGCAACAAAAGTTGATTGAGCAACATATCACTATTAGAATTCAACAAATCAGAAACAAACAAAGTAACATTTTATCTACAGATAATCAGAAAGAATTGAGAGAATATAGTTCTTTTAATACGTTTGTTCTTCCTTTTTTTGGTCAAATTTCGGAACCTATTCAATTCATGTTAAAAAAATTTAATATTCATACTATTTTCCGTATACCATTGAAAATGGATCTAATAATAACTTTTGGTAAAGATCCTTTAGATAAATTTGAAAAGGGTGGTTTGGTTTACATGATCACTTGCAAGATCTGTAAAATGACTTTCGTGGGACAGACTGGCAGATTTCTTAATACTAGGGTGGAAGAACACAAAAGTGATGTTCGTTCAGGACGTTGATATAAGTGTTTTCTTGCTAGACATACGAGAGGGTTCGTTAATATTGACCATGAAGTTTGACTGGGATAATGTTGAAACTTTACATAGTGAAAGTAATGAGAGAAAGAGAGAATTAATGTAAATGCTTCATATAAAAAAAATTCCTCTATTAATTTAAAAACTGATTTAGATAAATTAAACAAAAGTTATTCAAGTATGAATAATTACATTTAGTTTTCATGAGTCTTGAGTCTCTCTTATTTCTTGTTTGTTTGCGACGGATTAGCCTATTGACCCACATTCAGATCTCAGCTATGGAGGAGATAGCGTCGTTGCTTGGTCGCGGTTCCCACGTGTTTTGATTTTACTTGCCTTGATAAGGGTGCTGTGTGAGCACCGAAACGTTGGTCCACACTTTGCATGCTTTCATATTGTGATTTGATAATAATAAAAATAAAAAAGATGAAAGAAATAAAAAAGAGAAGGAAGGGGATCTGGTTGGTTGCCTTCTCATTTTTCTTTCCTCTTTTTTATTTTTGTGCGAAGAAACAAATTTTTTTATTTGTTCTTTAGAAATTGCAATAGGAGCATTTTGTGGTGGTTGTCCAAATTTGATCGTTGAATTCTTGTTTTATCTTCAGGAATTCTATACAATAATTGTTTTTCTTATTATGTTTCAAATCTTATCTTTCATTAATTATTCAACGCTATTTAGAAAAATTCTAAGTTAGATACTACGTAAGGAAGGGCGGTGGGGGGTACAAGAAATTTTATGTATCCCCCCGCGCCCCGGCCGGGCCCCCCGAGTCAAAAATGGTCAAAATCGTTCTAACGTAATTAATGAATGGCCCCTAAATGCTTTATAGCATAGTATTATATTAGAAGAATTAATTTTAATTTTCCTTGTAGTTCGATCTTGTGTTTTATTCTAGTTCTCTAATTTCTGAAAAAATGAATAAAAATTTTTATATTTAAAATATTATATTATTACTTATAATTATTCAAACTTAAAATAATATGTATATGATTTCTTACCGCTTTCTTTGATTCTCTAAAATTCTTGTTTTAATTTTCGTGGCGTAATAATGATTTACCTCTTTCCCTTCTGCTACTATAATTCCTTATATTTCCACTTTGTCCTTTATTTTAAAAGACACGTCAGTACCAAAATGATTTTTTCTTACTTGTAATACATATATTGTATTGTATTTTATTACTCTCCCATTTTCGGGTTTGAGGGCTCCGTTCCGTTTACATTTTTTACAATTTCACTTATCCTCTATGCCTCATGCTTATCTTAACCTTCTCTCAACTATTATCATGCTAGCTAATAACTATTATCTAACAAGTGCGTGAGACCTTCCAGGGCTTCCGTTTCCTCTTACCATTATTCTTCAAGCTTTTCAAAGACACGCAACACTAATTTTCTTTATCGATATTTCAATTTTAGTTTCCGGATCCCCCATGTATTCACTCTTCCCTTTTCTCTTCTAAGCTCTTCACTCACTTTTCCCCTTGTCCACAACCGCTCAGTATCCACGTAACTTTATGTACAACGCTCTTTCCACGTTCCTCTTCCCCTGTACATCTCTCCAACACGTGCTCCCAAGATTTAATTTCATACCCACATACCCTACACATTTTCATTTCTTCACTCATCCAATATTTATACTCATTCATATCTTCTCCCATTCTGAAACGTATCATCCTGGACCACCTACACTCCTTTTTCAATTTCCCTAAATATTCTGGGACCCCTTCCATCTTGATGAATCTATACTATTTATTATATTTTGACTCAATAATCTTTTCCCACCTCTTCTCTTCCTGCTTCTTACTCATTTCCCCCCCTACTACCTGCCACCCCTCGTCACACATTCTCCATTCTCTTCTCACTTTCCACCTCTCCTCCTCCCACCTTGCATGTCCCGTGTTTCCTCTCCTCTCTCTATCTAATACTTCCTGCAGGCATGCTTGGGCAACTTCGCTACCCTTACCACTCTTAAATTTCTCTTCAAAATTCCATACCCTTTTCCTCTGCCTTGTCATCAATTTCTCTCTCCCTGTTTCTTCTCTCAACATATGAGGTTCATGATGCAAAACTAATCGTAGGTGGCAGCACCGAGCCGAGTACTAGAGTCTCTGTCGATGAGAGACCATAAAAATATGATGCTAGGTGTAAGGTTGCTTATAATTAAATATAAGAGGGTAAATAATCCTTAAATAGATGTTGAATGCTCATATACGAAGGTTATTTTACTTTTAGTGGAAATTACACATACAGTGGTATATATGGTGAACTATAGTAAACCTAACCTCACTTTGCAAGTGACAGAAAAGGATTTATCAACCTTTTACGAATGATATACAATAAATATTGATAAAAAAGTTTGAAACATACATTTTGTTATATTTAAAAGGCACAAATGGCACTTTATACTTATTAACAAAATTTTCTTTCTTGAATTCCGTATCTCATTGACAGAGGGTCTAGTACTCAGCTCGGTGCTGCCACCTAAGATTAGTTTTGCATAATGAAACTCATAACCTGGGCAGTTCCAACTCGCTCCCATAACCCATATCAGAAATCTCTCTTGCATGTTTTCTACTTTTTTGTGCTTCTTCCATCCCCAAATCTCCACTCCATAACACATCACAGACCATACCAGTAAATCAAACAGCCATACTCTCATCTTCCAGTCCTCCTTGAATCTTCTTTTTCCAATCCCCCACACTTGACCCATCACCTTACTCGCACTTTCCATCCTTTTTTCACTTGCAGGTCGTTTCCACCTCTCCGCTTCGAACCAGAATCCTAAATAACAAAATTCCTCTACCATTTCCCCATTCATCTTCCATCCATACTTTGCTTCATTCCTTCTCTTCCTGAAACATACTATCTGTGTCTTCGTCACATTAATTGTCAGGTCTTTCTCTCTCACATACTCTTCGAATCCTTTCATTAGCTAGTTTATTCTTTGTCACCGTAAAGACCTCTTTTATCCTCTCGAACAGCTCTTCGTCTACCTCACTTTCTTTCATTGCCTTCCACAAAACTTTCCTATTCACCGAGTCGAAAGCTGCCTTAAAATCTACAAAGAGTGCGACCAGTTTTCCTTTTTTCTGTCCCAGGTTCCTGTTGAATAAATAATTTAGTACGAAAATGTTATCCACTGTACCCATCCCCTTTCTGAATCCTGTTTGATTGTGTGGAATACTTTCTTTCTCATCTACCTGTTCTGCTTGAGAGTGATTACTCTATAATCTTCCACTTTTTTCCCCCCTCCTTTCTTTAATAAAGGAACTACCAAACCTATTCTCCACTCCTTCGGACATCCTTCCCCTCTCCATACTCTATTACATACTTCCTAAATCCCTTATCTAACCCTTCTTCTGCCAAATTCCAACGCTTCATTCTCCATCCCATCCTGTCCTGTCGCCTTATTTCTTTTCAACTTCTCAATTGCTTGATTCACCTCCTCTCATTCTCATCCTTCCTTTATTGCTTTTTCTACCTCCTCCATGTACCTCACCTTCTCCTCCTGTCGTGTTACATCCAGTAATTTCTCGTATTCCCTTTTTCTTTTATTATACTCCTTTTTGTCTATCTCTCCTTTTCTCCAATTCTTTGAAGATAACTTCATGCGCTCTTTACTCTCTACACATTCCGCATCCCACCATCCTCTCTTCTCCCTTCTTTCTTCCTCACTTGGCCTAATTTATTCCACTATCTTCTCTACCTTTCCCCTCATCTTACATAACATCTCAGCCACGCCCCCCCCCCCCCATCTTCAATCAAACCATTCTCTCCTTCTCCTATAAGCGCAAACTATCCTCACTTTTCTTTTTCCTATCTTCACCTTTCTCGTTATTACTCCTGAGACCATATCCCCTTTCTTTCTTCCCATTACCTCCTCTTTCTTTGCCCCTTGCATTTGCCAAATATATCCCTTGGGTAACTTCCTCTTCACTCTCTTCCACTCCTTATCATCTACCCAGGTTTCACTCAACATCACTACATCCCATTTCTTCACCTCTTCCCAGGATCCTTCATCTTTATTCATTAGCCCTGATACGTTCCAAAACGCTACTTTCACATCTATCTTCCTTCCTTTCTGCCTTCTTTCGTCGTTATATCCCCTCCCTACTTTTGTGGAAACCCCGTCGCTCCGTTTCCTCCTTCTTCCATTCCACCCTCTACTGTTTCCAATACCTCAATTTAGCTTCTTCATCATCCCATATCTACACATTCCCATTTATCCACATTCTGTCTTTCCCTATCCATACCGTGTTCCCTTTCACTCTTTCACTCCATGCTCTCTACTTCATCATCCACTTTCTTCTTCTTTCATTCCACGTCATATCCTCCTCTATCCTCCCTTCCCTTTAGAGCTTTCTTCTTTCTCAAGATATCAAATTTTTCTTCCTCATTTCTCACTTTCACTATATACATACGCGATTTACCTTCAATCTTCCTTCCGACTCCATTTATCTCTCCAACGTGCACTTTTGCCCCAATTTCACCCATCAACTTTTCCACTTCTTCTCTTCCTGATTCACTATCCGCTTCCATTCCTCTAATCACTATATTTCATTCTCATATTTTGTAGGATAACGTTCTCATTCTTTTCTTTTATACTCTCTCCTTCTCTTACCCCTTCATTCCCTTTCTTTATAACCTCAGACTTACACTCTAGCTTTATCACTCTTTCTGCCAATTCCTCCATATCCGATTTTCTTTCTTTCTCACTTATTCTTTGATTTTTCTCAATATCCTCCAGCTGCTTCCAAACTTTATCTTTTTCTTGCCGCCACACCAGATCCCATTCTTCAAATAATAATTAATATATTTTTATTGTATACACCTATGTTTTTCTACATACATTATACTATATTAATTATTTATAAAAAAAATATTCAAACAATTATTTTATTTATGTTCTAAATTGTTATAATAAAAATAATATATATCCTTTAATCAAATGTCTATTATTTATTTATATGCAGTTTTATTTATTTTGAAATTTAATGAATATATTTTTAATTTTTATTACATACTTAGTTTAACATAAAATTTTATCTGTATCAAGGATCTTTATTCCATAGAATTTTTATTTATTAATGTTAATTATAATTTTTATTTGTAATTAAAATTTTTTAAATATTTTTTTAACATTTATACATGAAATTCAAAAGATTATTATTTTTGAATTCTAAAATATTGAATATTTGTTACATAAATATACAATATAATCTCATCATCACATTTTTGTATTTTTATTTTATAATATTTCAAAAAATTTATTCAAAATTGCTTATTGTAAATTGTTTTCAAAATTATATTTATATAAATAACTGTTAATTAATATTCTTTTCAAATAAATGTTAATATTAAAAATAATGAAATATAGGAAAATTATATTATTATCCTGTTTTTTATTATTGTAAAATGTTATTTATGAATTTTATTGTTATAAATATAAATTCAAATTAAAAATAAAATTCAACGTAAAAATTATTTTAATTTGTTTAAAAACTTATTTTATTAATGATGTTTATATTGTTAACTCTCTAAACATATATTTATTTAAGAAATGTGTTATCATTATTAAATTACTATAATATATTACAGAATATATTATAATAAATAATAATTTCGTTTGAAAATATACATATTTGTATATATGACATAATAATTTAATTTTAATACATTGTTTTATGAAGTAATATAAATATATCATTTATTTTTAATTTTTATATTTCAATATTTCCTTTAATTTTTTACAGTAAAATTTCAATAATATTCAAATTGACTACATTTCCATGAAAGAATTTTTTAATTGCTTTCGATATGTTGTAAAATTATTATTTGTTTTCAATTCAAAAAAATTATTTTGATATATATTATAATATTTTCGTCAACTATTGTAAATCATCACTAATATTTTATTTTCGTGTATGAACATTTTTTTTATGACACATGCCTAATTTCAGAACTTTTCAACGCCTATGAAACGGGGCTAAAGCTCTACTTTTTACTCCCTAGGGATTAAAAAGTGACGTCAGGAATAATGAAGATTATGCATCTATAAGTTCGCAATTTTTGATTATCAGCCCACTCACGGTAAAAACTGTGAGGAAATTTTTGTTGCAGATCATAGAATTTTGCGGTTATTGATAGAAAATTACCATATATATCTGTAAAATTACCATAAATGACTGAAAATGTTCGAAAATTTCCAGAAATTTATGGAAATTTAAAAAAATGTATTCAGGGTAAGTTACCATATTTACCTGTAAAATTACCATAAATGACCGTCATTTTTCATAAACTTGAGTAAATTTATGGCAATTTTTAAAAAATAATTCAGGGTAAGTTACCATATTTAGCTGAAAAATTACCATAAATGACCGATACTTTTCATAAATTTCCGGAAATTCATGGAAATTTTTAAAAATGAATTTTTGTTGAGGTACCTCATGAACCTGTAAAGTTACCATGAATCACCGAAATTGTTCATAAATTTCCGGAAACTTGTGGAAATTCAAAAAAATGAATTTTGGATGATCTATGGTAAGTTACCATATTTACCTGTAAAATTACCATAATTTACGGAAATTTTCCATAAATTTCTGGAAATTGATGGAAATTGAACAAAAATGAATTTTTGGTAATTTATGGCAAGTTACGATATTTACCTCTAAAATTACCATAAAGTAGGTCAACATTAATTTCATGCTTCATTATACAAAATCTTATATGGACTGAACTCATGACTGTATTTCGAGAAATGACTGAAATCATCCATTTGCTATAAAAAATATCGTATGCGCCAAAGGTGAGAGGCACTTTTTCGATGAGAGTATCTTTTCAGTCCAAGTCGTAGGCAAGCGCGTAGCGCGAGCCGGAGACGAGTACTGAAAACATACACTCGTCGAAGAAGCATCTCTTCTCCCCTCAAGTGCATCATATACTATTTTACATGCATAACATTTTTTTATATAATAATAGTGTAAATTGAATTATACAGATACAGTTTTTTACGTATGGACTCTCTTTTATTAATAAATATAATGTATAAAAATTTATTTTGAAAACAAAATGTATGTATAAAATAAAAATTAAAAATAAAAATTAAAAAATAAATTAATATTAAATTAATAAAATTCAACGTGATAAGTATTTTTTTTAACTTTATTGTTGTTGTGTATAGTTGATAAAATTTCCTTAATTTTTTAAAAATTGTATTCAATGCGTCCTTCAATTTTATATACTACGTAAAAATTATTATAAATTAAGAATGAAAATAAAATTTGTATTGTCTTTTTCATTGTAATATAATTCATGCATCATTACGTTCATAATTTCTTTATCAAATTTAATTAACATTATTATATTGTTACATGTTCTATAATTAATAATTAATGTTATTGATATATTGGAATTATATTTGTATTTGAAATATGTTTATTTACATGTATTTATTTTAATTTTTGGAAAGTTCCTATTTGACAAATAATATTTTTAAATTATCATAATTTATTTTTAAAGTTATGGGCCTATTCTGAAAGTACATTATGAGAGAACATTTCTTTTTAATTAATGTCTTCAAAATTTCATATTCACATATATGCGATTGAATTTAAATTTTTAGAAAATGTTATTTTCCAACTAATAAATACGATTTGCACACAATAAATACTTTGTTTCATCACTGAACAATTGAATCTACTTTAATGAACTTATTATAGTAGGCGTGTCTTGCTCGGTTGGAAAATAGTAATTAGGTATATATGGTATAAAGTAGGTCGGTATACGGGTATAAGGTAGATAGGTATATAGGTGTTAGGTATAGATGTTTTAGATTGATCTGGAATTCTCGTGTTATTTATTTAAATCACACGTTCATTCCGCAACACTGCGTCAGGCGTCATTCACTCTATTGTCACTCTGTTTACAAACTATTTGTCGCCACACTTTTCTGTCCTGGCATACTACTCTAGCTTCCTTCACGTCAATGCATTTTTTCATGCAAGCTCTTGTGTTTCTATGGCTTCTTATGTCTCTTCGGATTAATGTCTTATTTACAGATTCTAACCATTCTTTCGGCGGTCTACCTCTGGGCATTCTGCCATTTACTTTACCTTTATACATTTGTTTGGTCAGTCATTCATCTTTCATTCTTTCAATATGTCCAAACCATCTTAAGTGATTTCTTTCCCATATGTCAACTAGTGTCTCTCCTGTATCACATTATTTGAGGATTGACTCGTTTCGGACTTTGCCCATCAGTGTTGGACCTGCTCTACCGATAACCTGCTTACCCTTATTTATGCGCCTATCTAACTCCCCATATATTCTTCCGTCGTTAGTCAATAGACTACCTAGATATACGTACTTGTCAACTTGTTCTAATCTCTCCTCATTTAGGGCAATGTTGCATATTGTTTTCTCATTTTTTCCCTCAAATACCATGATTTTCGTCTTATTCACATCAATTTTGAGGCCCATGTCCTTCATGCTTGTATTGAGTTTATTCAAAATTCTTTGCAAGTCCTCGACTGATTCTGCCATAACAATCTTGACATCTGCGAAAGCTAACCCACGTACTTTGAATGTTCCGAGATCTACACCTTCTTCGTCGAAGAGGGCGTTTCTTAGACGCTGATCCATGAATATGATAAATCGACGCCTCCATTTAATACAAGTCTATATGCTGACAGCGCCGTCTATGAGACTATATGCGAAATGGGCCGTGTATGAGACTATATGAAATTTGTACCGAGTATGAGACTATCTGCATTCTAGCAACTTTTCAGGAGAGCTGTTTGAAGTTTGAAATGTTTAAAAAAAGTCATAGGTGCACTCTAAAATAATGAAAATTGTTGCTTATGTTTACTCAACTTCTAATCTCAATATTTCCCCCCAAATTCTGTCAACGAACGAGTTTGAAATCAATAAAAAGTTGATAATAAGTAGATGACTTTTCTCAGAATGGATATAATTTTAATAATAGCTAACTAAAATGAATAAATTTGAAATATATAAATCACTGAAGTTGATGTTTGAAGTATATGGATGTGTTTTAATAATTTGCCTGTATGCAAATTACTTGAAAGCTGTAGGAAATAAAGGAAAAGCAAAAAGCTTATATTCGAGGTTATGTTGTTATATATAACCTCCAAATGTCACATAGTATCTTTAGTGTGGATACAACATACAGGGTCGCCACCACTGCATTAAAAAACCATACCACTTATTTAATAACAAGAAAGTATAATTCCGTCGATAATTGTATTTTGACTGTGACTTTTGAATAAGATCATATAAATGGAATTTCCTGTGTTGTGTTTTGAAAAAAATGTACTTTTTGTAGGATATTCACATTCTTTCGCATATTTTTAATTTTTCTTATTTTGTCGCCCTTGCTTCGGAATATCTGGCATGCTATAGATCCATAATGCACGCAAAATCAAATAAAAATACTAATTTATATATTCCTTTTTATTCCTTTAATACTTTACAGAATTGTAAAATATTTTAACAAACGATGCAGGATTGTTTACCCTATTAGAATATAATAATAACTCAAAATCGTCAAAAATGCAGATAGTCTCATACTCGGTACAAATTTCATATAGTCTCATACACGGCCCATTTCGCATATAGTCTCATAGACGGCGCTGTCAGCATATATACTTATATTGAATGGAGGCGTCGAAATAGCCAAGAGGACATAACGCATCCTTGCTTCACACCTTGCATAATATCGAACCAGTAACTCAGTTTCCCATTTACCATTACATTCGCTTTACTACCTGTATATATTGTTTTTATTGCTTGCGGGAGCCCTCCATTTACTCCGTACTCTTTAAGGACTTCCCAAAGTTTACTTCTATTTACCTTGTCCAATTCTTTTTCTAGGACAATAATTGCACAGAAAACTTTATTTCCTACTCTCAAGCTTTTTTCTGTGATCTGTCTTAGGCTAAATATCTGATCTGTACATGATCTTCCAGGCATAAATCTACTTTGGACTTCCCATATATTCTCTTCTGCGATTTCCATTACCCAAAGCATAAGTATTTTTGAGTATATTTTATTTATGGTACTTAGTAGGCCGACACCTCTTTAATTACTGCAGTTGCTTTTATCTCCCTTTCTTTTGTATATTGGTACGATAATCGCTTTTTTCCAATTGTCTGGGACTTCTCCCGTCTCGATACATAAATTTATTAATTCGCACAACCTGTGTTTTCTAATGTATTATGTTCCATTCCGCAGTTTTTTTGTCCTATATCTTCACCTCCTAATAGTTATTTAAAAGAGTCTTTTAAAGCTCCTACTATCCCGTCTGTATCATATACCATTTCACCTTTGCTGTCTCTCATGCTGGCAAATTCTGTACTTTTACTTTCCTTCAACTGTTTATATAATAGTTTCATAATTCCATCAAAGTAGTTTTGCATTTTGTTCTCTTCTTCTGTTCTGATTTTCTCTTTACTCTCCTTGAATAGTCGTTTAAACTTTCTCTTTTTGCGTCTTTAATCATTGTTGAGCCTATTTCTCTCCATGTCGCTAAGGCATGTGATGTTAGGCGTTTTTTTGTGCGCTTCTTTCTTTTCTTTTTGCACTGCCTCAATTTCATAATTCCACCATGCATCACCAGATTTTCTTCCTACAATCGCCGTACCACATACTTCGGTCGCAGTTTTAACAATAATATCCCGTAACAATGTCCACGCGGCCTCTATATCTTTATTGCTTATAAGCACTTCCCACGTTGCCCTATCTGTGCGTTCAGTTAACCTCTTTTGAAACTCTATTCGCACATTCGGTTTCTGTAATTTTCA
Source organism: Andricus quercusramuli (assembly GCA_932178445.1). Lineage (NCBI taxonomy): Eukaryota > Metazoa > Arthropoda > Insecta > Hymenoptera > Cynipidae > Andricus > Andricus quercusramuli. The sequence continues at coordinate 138,088 of CAKNXH010059374.1, read as the reverse complement.
ATTTTCATTCGCGTTTGTTTCGTTTTTTTTTTTGTTCTCTTTGTTCTCCATCCCCGCCCTAAGTTTATTTTGGAGACTAAAAGGTAATGATCAGTATTGCATTCGGAACCCCTCATGACTCTTGTATCTTTAACTAGTTCTCTTAGTCTTTTATCCGCAATAACAAAGTCAATTATACTGTGGCTATTTCGTTTACGCCAGGTGTACATGTAGATCATTTTACGTCTAAACCAAGTATTTGTAATAAATAGGCCCTTTTCTAAGCATAAGCTAACTAAATAATTTTTTCTTGTTGGATCTCCAAAATTAACTAGCACCCTTTCTGTATCTGTATCCTGACGTTGGACACCGACCCATCCATTCATATCTCCTAGCAGAATTATTCTTTCACCTGGATCGCAAATACTTATTATATCAAGTTTAAAAATAGTGATATTACAGTTGTTTAACGATGATGTTCATGCAAATACTTTTATTACATTTATAATGCGCTATAACTATTTTTTTTAAATGTTATCCCCTATCTTTATATAATTAATGTTATAAAATAAAAATAATTAAATTTTAAATAAAAATCTAATGAAATTATAGTAGCTATGTCAATTATTAATTATAGTTGATGAAAAAAAAACTTGTTTTTTCTTCGAGACGTTATAATAATTATTACGAAGTGTATACAATAATAATTATCATTGAACAAAATTCCCAAAATGTTTTTGAAATTTTATCAATCAATCACCACCAAAATAAATTTTTAAGTATAACCTTGTAATTTTTCATTCGTAATTAACGTCCACATTAATAATAGTATTAAAATATTTATTGTTTCATATATTAATTTTATTATAACCTAAAACTGTCAAAATTTAATTTATTAATAAATGCTTCATTATAATAAAATTAACGTTATTGAAAAAAATGTCAATGTAAATCTTCATTTATACACACATACAAAAATAAATGAAAAATATATTAAATTATAACAAAGAAATAAAATAATTCATTCATATATATGTATGTATGTATGTATGTATGTATACCATTAAGCCATTTCCCTTTCGGGGTAGGCGTGACACTACTCGATTCGGGTAGTGTTTCTAGGTGGATAGTTTCTTGTAGTAAATAACTAAAAGTGTGGGCTCACCACACCCAATATATAATTTTGAATATTTGAATTAGATAATCATCTCAAAATATCATAATTGATTTCAAAATGATTTATTTGATTTATAGTCATTTGAAATATAATTAAAATTATAATATGAAGCATTATATACATATGAAATATTTATCTTCATAATAAAAAAAGTATTTAAATATTTAAATACTTTACTATTCTATGTATACATATTTTAAACATTCAAATATATTTACTGAAAAAATGTTTGATTTAAAAAAAAATGTATCAATTTGTATATGTAACAATTTCACATTATACAACTTTGTATATATTTATTTCAATATTTTACAATTTAACAAAATATTTTCAACATTATAATTATAAATTTAAATTATACTCAGCATTAATCAATAAAAATTGTGAAGTAATTCATATTTGTAATTGTAAATATCACGCTTTCATTACTAATTAAGTGATATTTATAATAAAAAATATTATTCATTATAACGATGATGAAAAAAATATATAAATTAATTATATAAAATATTTTATTCTTTACGCATCTTCTATATGTAGATAATTTCAACTAAAAAAAATTTTTTTTCGCATCGAAACTTTATAATAATTATTACGACCTGTATACAATTATAAAAAGCATTAAATTTTTTTTAAATATTTGTGAAATTTTATCGACCACCCACCATGAAAACAAATTTTTATAAATACCTTTATAATTTTTCATTCATAGGTAATTTTCACATTAATAATAGCATCATTATAATTATGAAACATTATGAAAATTGAAACATTATAAACACATTTAAAATATATATATATATATATATATATATATTCGGTTTCGGTTTTGATTCCTTTGGAATAGAACCGAAGGGCCTATGACAAAGCCACCGAACGCGTCCTCGGGTTGCGGATAGAGGGTCCCTGTACCAAGGGTTTCTGCTGAATATGGTTACAATAATTAATAAGCAGTCGCGGACAATTGTCCAGGGATGGTTCCGACGGAATAACCCCTAAGCGAAGGGGTAAGAACCGTGCCGAAAGCTGAATGGCACCTGGGTGAAGTTTCTTTAACCGAGACCCTGGGATACCGGGCGACCTCTCAGAACCTCTCAGAACAACAATGAAACCACCAAGACACCAAAATGTTGTAGATGCGGTTCAAAAGGATCGAACGCGCAGAGCACCCGGCAATGGGTCGGCAAACAATGCCGATCATCCTAGAGTTCGCGGTCCTGAAAATAATTTAGATGGAAACACGACGACGAACCGGTGAAACGCCCACGTTGAGTGGACGGATTAACTTAAGAATTACGTGCTAGACTGCTACGATGCCAGCATTATCCCTTTTCGCGGAGGCTTTATAGCGCATATGCACACTCTGTGGTGCCAGAAAAACCCAGAGCTTCAGCACGTTTCGCATCAGTCCTTGCGAAATCAAGCCGACTACCTCCGGAAAAATGGATATGTACGTGGAGCGCTTCCCCAACCGCTGCTTGATCAAGTTTCAGACGAAAATGAAGCGACATTAAGACCAACCGCAGAAAGCAGGCACCTTCTGGAAGATGATTGCGATTTCGGTACAAGGAGGAACATCAACATGCAAGTTCCTCTTAAGCCCCAAGATCTGGCTGAAATGGATGCCTCCCTTCGTGGTGATATCTCGCAAGACTCCGACCTCTGGACCATCAATTCCTCAGTTTATGGTGCTGCTAGAACTTCGGCTGATTCAAATCGAAGGCTAAAACCGACGATGGATCAAAATACCAAAAGACCCTTGCATCAACTGAACAAGGAAATTGGATGGGCAAGACAGAATGCGTCCCGTGTTGAATGTGTGATTGTCTACATAACATCTGGTAGACCGTTTACGGAAAGGGTTCGAAAGTTCGCCCAAGAACTAAGGATCTTGAATCACACACTAAACAAGTCAAAGCTGCTGACAATCAAGCAGTTAATGGCGTAGAACAGGGTTCTCCACTTTCAGCAAGTGTTGACTGAAATGACAAGCGCGTGGCTGTAACAAGAAAATTGTATGTAGAATTATTATGTATTTTATATATAAAGTAAGGACAAATTCATACCATTCATAACATAGAGTGCGAAAGAGATGCTCTTATGTTATTATAACGTCTGACTCGCACTTATGCTTCCCTAGGATCGGTATGAATTTGACCTTACGGTATATATAAGTAATAAATATTTGTAAATTTGCGAGACTTACCAAAAAAATTTTCAGCCAACTGATTAATTTAGAAGTTTTCATTTTTGGAAGCCGACGATCCTTCAAGGTGGCGGTGGAAGGCTCATCCTGCATTCCTCCACGCTTAGATCTTCTTCACCTGAGGTTGATTGCTGAGGTTCGACCTCCAGCAGGTCACCTCTACTCTCCTGTTCATTGTCATCCTCATCATCACCGCTTGACTCAGCTGACTCGCTCTCTGACTGAAGCCCTTCGTCGTCCTCATCTCTCAAACACCGCCCTAGTTAGATACCGACTCTGTCGTCAATGTCGCTGGTGTCCTCATCCTCCTTCATATTCGTGCAAGATTGGCCGCGACAGTTGCCACACATCGTTGAGCATAGCAGTCTAGCTTTTCTGCAAGTGCAGGCTGCCTTGCAACCTTTGGTGGATTTGCACTAAATTCTCTAAAGCAGTTCTTGAGGAGCCGCGTCTTTGAGGGTAGCAATTGGCGTTAGGCCATGCTTGCTTCTTTTCCAACCCCAATCTTCACCCAATAGAGCAGATGTGTCTCATCATTCCAAAGATAAGGGACTAAGCTATTCTCTAAAATTTTCGAGTTAGTGGTCTCAAATACTTACATACATAGACTCGCAATTGTGAAACCCGAATATAATAAAAACATTTATTCCATTAATAAAGTTATATATAAAAATAAGAAATAAGTTGTTATTGTCTTATTTGTTTATCAACATTGATCTTACCGACAATTAGTGCATAAAATTATCCAACGTCATTTCAGAACTAGTATAAGTGCAATTTTTCAACATTTTTTACAAAATTTTGGACTTTTCCCAGCTATTATTCGAAAAATATGGGTCGTATGAAAAAAATCAATACTACCTTTTTTGTGGAGAATTTTATCTACTTCAATTTTTGTAAACGCGGAGTTTGCAAAAAAACCATAAACGAACGAGTTATAAATAAAAAACTGTTTTTCGAAAGTTTACGCCACTACCAAAAGATACGCAGAAGTTCGGGAAGGGGGATAACGAAAATAGTTCCTTATATTGACCCAAAGAACATTTTAAAAGCATAACTTCTTTAGTCGGAATTAATGTCAAAAATGACCATTTTTTTTTGCTCTGCCGCCTGGCCTATAGAGACTTTTTGGAGAGAGGTATACAAAATCCCGAAAACACTGGAGTTGAAAGAAGATACTGACAATATCATCCGCATCAAGGAGTTTTGCTACAACCTCATTAAATCTGAGGAGGAATGTCCATCAGTCACTGCCGAAGAGGTGAAAAAATCACTTAGAGGCACGAAGTACTTTCCCGCTGCTGGACCAGATTGTATCAAGAACTTTTGGTGGAAGAAGTTTACTTTTACACACCAACATTTGGCCCGCATATTCACCTCATATTTAAAGTTGGAGACGCCCATTCCGCAGTGGCTGGTTTTAGAACGCACCATACTCCTGCCGAAAAAGGCAATTTGTCCAACCCAGAGAATTACAGGCCAATAACTTGTTTGAACACACTGTATAAGATCCTTACAGCTGTCCTAAACAACAGGATTGTTCGACGAATTGAGCCTGTATGGCGAGAGATGTACGAACAACGTGGCTCGAAAAAGGGTGTAGCAGGCTGTCGAGAGAATCTGCTAACTGACAGGTGTGTCTGTAAAGACGCTGCAGCCCATCAGCGCGTCCTGTCAAGGGCCTGGATTGACTGATTGAACTACACAGGAGAGATTGGAATGGACTTTCGTTTTGACAAGCGTGCCAAAATTCATCTGAAGAAAGGAAAGATTACTGGCGTTCCCAAGGACCCTGAGCTTGTGGATATAAGTGTTATTAGACATCTTAATACTGGAGAGGCCTATACATACCTGGGCGTGCCGCAAAGCCGCATTCAGGACGTAACATCAGTGAAGGAGTCTCTCCGAAGCAGATACAAACATCTTCTTCGACAGATTTGATCTTCCAATCTGTCGGCGTTGAACGCGGTATCTGCGACTAACAGGCTTGCCGTCCCTGTTCTACTCTACTCGTTTGGGGTGGTTCAATGGACGAAAAACGAGCTTAAGGCCCTTGATGTCGCCACACGTAAAATCATGCATATGCATAAAGCTTGCATATCAATTCGTTAGTTCCGCGATTATACATTTCACGCCGTCAAGGCGGACGTGGATTTCTCAATCTCCAGTGTCTTCATAACCGAATTGTTTCAAGTACAGCTTACATCATTGCTAATGGCAGAGATCCGCTCCTGAAAATGGTTAGGAATCACGAGACAATTGGCGAAGGAGCGATCCTTTACAAAGCCGCGGAGCAAGCGGCCGAGACCCTGGGCCTGAATTTTAACATCAGAAGTGAGGAAAGTGCATTACTCCATCTAGATGCTTTCCGTCTAAACGCCGAAGTAAAGAAAGCAGAGTTTGGAAAATTTCACCAACAGCTACTCGACAAGCATATTCACGGAAACTTTTACAGAAATGTAGAAAAGCAGATCTTGTCGAAGGAGCAAACTTTCGCTTTCCTCATGACGGTGTCATTTCCACCTTAGCCTACCGTGCCAGCATTTTGTGTCAAGAAGTTCCCAGTGATAGGTGCAGAGCGTGTCATGCACACGCTGAGTACCTAGAACACACACTATCTGGGTGTGCGACCCACGCAGGAACGACGTACATCTATAGACATAATGCGGCGCTAAGAGTACTTTATTACTATCTTTGTCGCTCTTACGGTGTTGGTCGCGACCCTGCCCTGACGAACGCTCCAAGGGATATAGAGTCAATTGTCCGAAAGGAGAAGTGCCAAATTGTCTGGAACTACGATTTTCGGGCAGCAGTCTCCGTTGCTCACTCGAGACCTGACATTGTTCTCCAAGACTTACAGAAACGAACTATATTCGTGATTGAATTCTCGGCTCCGTCCGAATACAACATTACTGCAAAGGAGAAAGAAAAGGAGGAGAGGTATCAAGACCTTAAGATCAGTGGTTCGTGACCTTAAAGCCATACCCGCGTGCCAAAAATATTCCAAGGGACTTGCGAGATGGATGCAGAAAGCTGTCATCCTTGGGTCGCTTCGTGTCCTCAAGACACACGAGGGTTTCGCCGGCCTGTCGTTGTGATTTCGTCGTACCCTG